>OZ007597.1:240135468-240401968 GCA_963931845.1 Maratus michaelseni | reverse complement strand
TTCAAGGACTTGGGCACTTGGTCGGCTCTCATTACTTTGATATCGTTGTGTTTGATATCTAGATATTTCAGGTTAGGTAAATGCTGAAACTCCCCAAGAGCATTAATGCGGTTGTGTTGCAGATTTAGATCAGAGAGTTCATTAAGGCTTGCAAATTCATCTGTTGCAAAAAACTGTCGAAAGAAATATTTTACAGTTGGATTTTTATCTCATAAGATTAAATTTAAATTTATGTTTCGAATTTTGTTGCATAATATATCTTAACATGGGATAGGAAATTTAAACTAGGACCAGAAGAGAATTAGACGCAATGGAAGTATTATTATCTTAATAAACGGTTCACACAACTTAATAGCTTTTCAATCTTTTATTTAAAAGTAAAAAATACCCATATTTACTAAAATGTCTTAAATTAAAAGTTGAACACATAAAATTAATACAATATTAACAGTAATATTCAATAGAAGTAACAAGATATTGTATCAAATTATGAAAACTTCCGTTTTAGGTAAGACATTACAGCTACAGCAATATAACTTTAGAAAAATTACATTTTTACACAATAGATGTACATACGTTTTTATCAGTTACGTAATGCTGCACATTTGCCTTTAAAAAATTAGATATGGAAAATATCCTAAAATAAAACATTACGGTAGCTGAAAAATCTTTTACATGCAAATGTACTTAGAATCGGAGCAAAACGCGAAATGATGCTATGAAATGCGTAATGGCCGCAAAAGATGTGTGCGAAACTCGGAAAAAGGTGTTTGCAAGATGATCCAAACTAGGTGAAGTATTTTAACTTGTAAACACATTTATATCTGCCTAACAAGTCGATACTTAATAGAGGAAGTTACAAAACGAACTATAAAATAATATTCAAGTATGGTTTCTTTCAAATCATATTTGGTTTGGCATTTTAACTCCTGTATATTTCGTACTACTTAAAGTAGGCTGCAGCAATATGCGAGTGGCGAAATAAGGTATATAAAATTGGATTGGTTAAGAAAATTTTGGACAAAATCGTATTGCCACGCATCTTGGCGAGCCTTTGGTTATCGCCAAGCCAGTACAAGTCGAGCCAATGTTAATTTCTCACTCGTCTAATCGAACTTGTCCAGGCGAATTTCACCAAGTTCTGAGAATGTAGGTTTTTCATGGGCAAAAAAAGTCTGTCTAAGCACAGTCTGAGCATGCGCCCTAAGCGTACGTCGCCACTGTCATATACATACAGCTTACTTGAGGGTGTTTTTAAAACAGAAGTGGTTATTTTCTTTCACATTTACGAATTTATTTATATTTTCAGACACATTAACTTTGCAGGTGCTGTTATTAAGAAACTGAGAAATCGAACAGTTTTTTTCGTTCGTAGGCAAAAGCAAAGATAGTTTCAGAAAATAATGTCAAAGTTGATGCTTTTAACCCATTTACGGAGCATTACAGCTTTATAAAGGTCGTCATGAGAAAACAATCGCTTGTAGCTCAAGATGTAATCTATTCATAGAAAAAGGAAAAGTGCTAGTTGATTCCATATCACTTCAATAATCATACCAGTTAATTTCATGCTTTATCACATAAAAATTAATTCGTGAATGTCTCAGAAAGTTTAGCTTTGTTTAATGAGAAATTTGTTGTTTTGAGAACACCTTTAACATGTTCACTACCGGCTTAAAATTAATGAAAATTTATTTTATTTAGAAATTTCCAATTCATACCAGAAAATACTAATAACAATATTTTTTTAATTTAATGGCAGACATTTTGTGATTACATAAAATAAAAATTCTTCTTTCGAAATTTCCGGTACGAATTCGTAATTTTGGATTAAAAATGAAATGTCAAGTGAATTTTTTCCATTGTACATATGTGGTAAAACGCAGAGAATTTCATTCTTAATTGAAACTAATGCATTGTGGCAAAGGGAATGTCAACTTGTACTTTGAGTAAAAATTCTCAAAACTATGGAATGTTTAATTAGCTAAAGTCGATATTCGTCATATTTTATTTCATTTTTTACTTCAAAAAATTTAAGAGAGCTGTAGAAGCCCATAGAAAGACACGTTCTGTGCAGACTTGCCAAGTCTCCGGCTTTTTGCATACCAGTATTATCTTAAACAAAATGTTGTTCATTTAAATCACAGAATGTTCCGATTACATAAAACAACATTTTCTGTATTAAAACACTAGTATCCAAAAAGCCGTAAATTTGGCAACTCTGTCTGTGTATGATGTTTAGACTGTAAAAACTGGCACTTGCCAAAATTGGTTTGCAAAATTCCATTCAGTAAATTTCTAGGTTGAATGTGTACCAGAATGTACGTACACGTCTAACTTTCGTAGGCCAACTAAGATTGAAGACGATAGATTAAAGACTCTGAAGCTCTACGACACATAATAATTTTTCATATTGCAAGGGAGGTTAATTTCATTTAAAGTGCCAGTTTATGATTACATGCAAATAATATGTAAGCTTAATGTTAGAATTCCAGATGAACTCAAAGAAATTCCATTTAACGCAATAGGCAAGCGTTTGTGACATATTCTAAAAATGTGACCTGTGTGAACCGCTTTTGAGTAAAATGATAACCCCACGATGAGAAATGATCTGTAAAAAATAATGTTCAATATAAAATATAAATATCATGGTTCCAAGTCTAATGAATCGATTCAAAACACATTACAATGGAATTGTGTCTTTTTGAGATCCTATTATCGAATACATGTATCAACAATGTTGTATAGGATTAGTAAATAACCAAATTGAACTATTCCTTGCGTCAAAAACTTTCAGATTTGATAAGTCGTAAAAGTACTGTCCTCAATGACGATAACGCAAGGCCTCATACCCTTTTGCTCAATCGTCAGAAATTACTGAAAAATGGCTAGCATATGCTGGCACACCCACCCTATAGACCTGATACCGCGCATTCAGATTACTATCCATTTGGCTTCATGTAAAATTATTTGTCTAAAAACCGTTACTTCAGACAATTATTATAAAAACATAAGTTAAAACCCCCAGTTATTGACACCTAACCAGCAATTGACATTTGAGCAAAAATCTAACTCAAATAAGCACTTTGTTGTAAAATTAAGCAAAGTAATGTCATCTAGTGGTAAATGAGACACTTATTTTTATTTTGGAGTCAACTTATTCACCACTAGAGGGCCAAAAGCATATTCAATGAGGAAGATACTTTTTTGAAATACGAAAAGTGCCATTTTGAAGCAAACACCTTAATTTTTAAATTAAGGAAGTGTTTTTCTAATCTATTTGTAATGCAATCATCCTAAACTTCTTTTCTTAAAGTTATACTAGTAGAAATTGGTTTAAAGTTGCATAAGATAAATTAGAGCTATGATTTAGGTTTTATAGTTATTTAATTTAGCTTAATGGGGAGGGGGGTGCCAGTTATTGGTTCATAGAATTTAATTTCACCAATCTCTGACAGAGGTGTTAGTTATTGGTTATATTAAAGAAAGTTGAAATCTATTATTTCAGCTATTTAAAAATCATAATAATGAATTAAATTTATCTTGTAGCTCTACGACACATAATAATTTTTCATATTGCAAGGGAGGTTAATTTCATTTAAAGTGCCAGTTTATGATTACATGCAAATAATATGCAAGCTTAATGTTAGAATTCCAGATGAACTCAAAGAAATTCCATTTAACGCAATAGGCAAGCGTTTGTGACATATTCTAAAAATGTGACCTGTGTGAACCGCTTTTGAGTAAAATGACGACCATTAAAATTTAAATTGTTTTACCAGTGTCTGACACCAGATGTCAGTTACTGGTTCATAAATGTCAGTTATTGGATATCTGCATCACTAATAATGCAGTACTAAATATTACTGCTACATACTCTTACTATATACTCTGCATTACTAATAATGCAGTATAGCTTACTAAATCCCACTTTTGATAATAAATATTAATGTATTTTGTTTTTATAATAAAGAATAAAGCTTTTTTAAAGCATTTTAATCTTTTAAACTAAAGTGTCAGTCACTGGTTCACTTTGTTTCAGTTATTGGTATATCAGAATAGGGACAGTGTGGGATACTAAAGTTTTTGACCATACTTGTGAATAAAATTAATTTTTAATAAAAAAATGTATAATTTTTCAAAATTTTGCGAACTGTAATTTTTTAATATTTGTCTACTATCCTTTCAAAAACGAAGGAAAGTATAAAATAGATTTTTTTTTTTGTAATAATGATTTGAACAAGAAAGAATCCTTTAAGTGTCAGGTACTAGGAGTTTCCCCCTACCTGGAAGATTTTTTTTTTTTTTTTGCTATAAAACCTGTAGTTTTATGAAATAAAAATCAGGAAAATGCTTGAAAAATGTCAATACCTGTATTAAGTTATTTGTTATGGATAACTTTCTTATTTGAGATAAATATCTGACGCTTCTGTTAAGTGATGAGATTGAATTGTAGCTCATGTCCAAATAGCTCAGGCTTGCACTGATGTGTTTGAAAGTATCGGTATCTATCTGTCGTATTTGATTTTCTTGTAGCTCTAGATGTTCTGTTTTATGAAGGAATCTGAAATCTTCGTCGGTAAGATATCGGATTTGGTTTTTCGCAATTATTACTTCGAGAATTTCTTTGTACTTCAGGATCTTTCTTATACTTTTGAGATTGTTTCCAATCATATTGAATCTTTTCAATTGAAAGAGAATCGTGCCTAGAATGCAAAAGTAAGTGTGATCATTTAAGCATTAAAATGTGGAGAGTAATAAAATAAAGAAAAATGTGACATTGGCAAATATTATGCAGTGTTTTTCTGCTATACGTTTATGTACGATTATGTATTTGATGCGCACATAAAATTTAATCAGACAAAAACAATGATTCAAAAAGCAAGAATGTCTCTCATCATTTATTAATTATGTCACCTTTCCAAACTAATATTATATTATGTACTAGATAAATTTCTAAAAACGTGTATAATGTACAGGGTGGTTATAATTAAACTTATCCCCTATAAACAGCATCCTACAGTGAAAAACGGGTGAACGGAATGCAACGAAATTTGGTATATAGACTATACTCGACTGTATCCTGCGCTAACGGAATTTTCAAAAAAAAATTATTTCCAAAATGTCCACCAGAGGGCGCTTTTGCAGAAAAACATTAAATTTAACACAATAAACGACCAAAACGGAATACAGAAAAAATATTAACAATCCAGAACAAGAATTATAAGTAATAAAATGTAAAACCGGGAAAAGCTGTCAGTTCTAGGAGAAAAATGCTTGCGAAGAAGAGGAAGCTTTATGCAAAACAGGTTAGGGTATAAAACGTTTCCAGACGTTGTGATGTTTTATGTCGATGTTTCCGGCTGTAATGATGACGTTATCTTTAGTTGAACGTGCATTATTGGTGAAGCTGTTTTACGAAAACAAGGGGATTTTTGACATGCTTCTGCTGCAGTTCGTAAATTTAGTCGTATAAAGAACCTACGGTATTGGACCAATGTCTACTAAAGGTATCCGGGCCATGATTAAGAGATTTGAAGAGACGGTGAAATTAGGAGTTCAACCTGAAAGAGGCAGTAAACCTGTCACACCGGTATTTGTTGATGCCGTCAAGGGAGCTGTTGCCGCACAGTCACAGATATCAGAGTTTGGGGGCTGTAGCGCACGTGCAGTTTCTCAACAAACAGGCTATTCTTACAGCACCGTCCGAAAAGTGCTCAGAAACATAATGCACTACTTCCCATACAAGATCCACCATACCCAAGAGCTGTTGGATAGGGACAAGCCACAATGTCTCTCATTCGCAGTCAATTTTCTAAACAGAATTGATTTGTCATGATCTTGGAATATTCTGTGGAGCGACGAGGCTCATTTCTACCTCACTGGGACAGTCAACACACAGAATTCCCGCATTTGGGCTCAGGAAAATCCGAGGATGCACACTGAAATTCCTTTTTATTCTCCAAAGGTGACTGTTTGGTGTGGATTCACGGCCACATTCATCCTTGGGCCATTCTTCTTTGAGGAAATAACTACACGTGGTCCTGTCACATGTTCCGTTACGGGCCGTCGGTACCATGACATGCTGCAGACGTTTGTTGTGGCGCAACTACAACAAAGGCGTCGTCCTTACATCGACCATTTTCATGCAGGATGGTGCGCCCCTACATATCCATGAGTTCGTGAAGGCGCTAATACTCCATCACTTCACAGACAAACGTGTCATTAGTCGCTTCTTTCGTAATCCATGGCCACCACGTTCGCCGGATCTAAATTCGTGCGATTTATGGTTATCGGCCACTTAAAAAGTCTGGTGTATCGTGGAGGTGCTGACGTTGAATGACTTAAAGAACTCCATACCAGTTCATGTGCGAAGCATCGCAACTGATCAGTTACGATCTGTTGTTGAACACACTGTCCATCAACTTGAAATTTTGCAGGTGAATGAGGGTGGTCACAGGGAACATCTTTCCCTACATCGTCTTGGACACGATTATCAACTGCTCCTCTTGTGCAATTTCATCCTAATCTGTTCTTGTTTCTGCAAACTGAACTTTTTTTTTCCTCAAACAGCGTACTGTTATTTTTACCCTACCTGTACTTAACGTAGTTCGATGATAAGGTGATCAGAAAATATTTAATGAATGTTAATATTGTTTCTGGATTCTGTTTTGGCCGTTTATTGTTTTAAATGTAACGTTTTTCTGGAAAAGGCGCTCTCTGGTAGACATTTTGGAGCTTTTTTTTTTTAATTCCGTGAGCACATCTCGTGTATAGTATATATAGCAAATTTCGTTGCATTACGTTCACCCGTTTGCGCTGTAGGATGCTGTTTATAGGGGAAGTTTAATTATAAACACCCTGTATATACATTGTCTAGGAATACATAAGTAATTATCACGAGGAAATTAAATTAAAATTATGTACTGCGAATTGAGTACAATAAACTTTCTTCTAATGCATTATATTAATGAATAATTGTGAGAATCGGTACATATGTGATTAAATACATGTGCATAAGAAAGAATATTGACAAAATTTGAAGAAACATATTATTATCAGAGTTCGGAAATATCAACATGTTTTTGAATATATCAAAAGTATTAGATATTTTGATATACATCTTATATTTTTATATCAATCCGATATTTTTAAAATAGTCAACTTACTGCTGATAATAAATATTTTTAAATATAATATAAATTAGAAGCTTTTTTTTTTTTTTTAATTTACGACAAAATTGAAGAATAAATAATTGATAAATAATTGAAAACAGAAATAGTTTGCTTCATATGCTCATAAAAAAATAGAAACCCTAAAGGATTGAGCACCAAGTTATCAGAAAAAATTATGTTTCATACAGCAAAATTTTGAATTCAAAATAGTTTTTTTTCCTTTCAAATTGAAAAATTTGAACATAAAACAAGCTTTCCTCCTTTTTAATTCAGTAACCTGTTGTGCCTTTTAAACTGAACTACCCAAACCAGAAAAGTTTCTTTTCTAATGAAGCTGTAAATAACTGGTTATCTAAATTGGACAGTTTAGCTTTCAATGGCTGTTCTGGGTTACTAATTTGCCACAAAATTATTGGTACTACATTTAAAAATTGAGCTTGAAACGGAAAGCTCGGAAAATATATTTGTTTTCTTTAGCTAAAAAAGTCTACCAGAAACAAAAGTTCTTTGTTTACAGAATGACACAGTCAATAAAAATTGAAAATAAAAATTGAAAAATTCGTTTGCATTTGTTTTGACTGAAAAGATTAGGAATATCTTACACAATGATATTTTGAAAATAAATATCAAATGTGTGGGAATGTATGAAAATATCGAAAATATCATCTTGATATTTTGAAAATAAATATCAGATACTATATATCATTATATATATCACGATATATAGCCATTGATATATATCACGGAACCTTGATTATTTAACTATGGCAAGTGCTTCACGTGGTTATATTTTAAATTGATAAGCAATAAACTTTTATCTATATAAAACATCCTGGTGCGTTATAAAAATCTAAAACAAGAATGTCTTCATTCTTTCTTCATTGATCATTTCTTGAAATTATATACTGTTAGTTACAAAAGTAAGTGTGCACTCTGAAAGTTCAACTGTTAAAAACTGTCAAAAGAGGCAAACATTCTTCTTTATACATTCTTCTGCAGTTCGTAACAGTTTTATTGAATTTGCTATAATGTTCATAAGTTGAGCGCTATATAACAGTAATTTTTTGTTAGTTGGTTCCACAAGGAAAATAAATTTCACAAGACGATGTATATAATAAGAAAATTCTGAAAGAAGAGAAAGACTCAGAAGATGGTAAATCACTGAAAATCTATATATACAAATCTCTAAAGTACGTGGCGGCAAAAACGAGTTTTTTTTTCTCTTTTGCCGATAGAAACGAGTGGTTTGTTTTCACTAATTTGTGAACATTAAGAAAGTATTTGAGGTATCGATTTAAAACGTACTACACATAAGTCCTGAAGTAGCAGTCACTGATTTTTGCACTTTTCAACTTTTAAAAGGCGCGTTACTCAAACTTTGACTTACAATTCTTCATGGGCCTTGGAAAGCTGTTGAAGAAGAATAGGCTAAAATACCTCTTCCAGAACTACAGAAGGTATTATTGTCATGGACATTACGGTGTAGAAAGGTAGTTCAGAATAAAGGTTACGAAATTGAACATTTAAAACACAAATATTTTATCCAAAATAGTTCTGAAGTACCACAAAAATCATCTTAAATATGTCCGAACACCCTCTGTATTATGTCATTTCTTTTACTTTCGTAAAGTGTGGTTGAATATCAAAGAATCTGATTATCGCGGCTATTTTATCCAGTAATATGTTAATTAGATGGCTGTGATTGGCTGGTATAAGAACGACGGTTATAGTGAATATCGTCTGTTTTGTTGGATCTCGTCCATCAAGACATACTTAAGAGCCTACATCAGACATGAGAAAAAACGCGCAAGCTAATGTTAAGTCTATGGGAAAGTTCTTGCGCGATTTCTCGTACGCATTTTAATATTTTTAAATGATTTTTTTTGCATATGATAGGTGAGGGCAATCTCTAACATTGTTACTTTTTACTTTTTCGATTTTTGGTTCGTTTTTTTTATATAAGAGTACTTTCACTTTCAGAACCGGTTCAAACCGGTTCTAAAATTGAAAATGTCCGCTTATAAAAAAGCTGTAACCGAAATACAAAAAGTAAAAACTAACAACGTTACAGATCGACTTCAGCTATCCTATGCAAAAAATTCATTTAAAAATATTAAAATGCGAGCGAGAAATCGCGCAAGAACTTTCTCATAGACTTAACATTAGCTTGAGCGTTTCTCCGCGTGACTAGCATAGGCTCTTAAGAGCCTATACTAGTCACGCGAAGAAACGCTTCAGCTAATGTTAAGTCTATGGGAAGGTTGTCGCGCGATTTCTCGCTCGCATTTTAATATTTTTAAATGATAACGTTGTTAGTTTTTACTTTTTTGATTTTGGTTACGGTTTTTTTATAAGCGGACATTTTCAATTTTGGAACCGCTTGGAACCGGTTCTGAAAGTGAGATTACCCTTATATAAAAAAACTGGAACCAAAATCGAAAAAGTAAAAACTAACAACGTTAGAGATCGACCTCAGCTATCCTATGCAAAAAGAATCATTTAAAAATATTAAAATGCGAGAGAGAAATCGCGCGATAACCTTCCCATAGACTTAACATTAGCTGAAGCGTTTCTTCGCGTGACTAGCGTAGGCTCTTAAGCTTCCAGCGGGCCCTACACGTGTCGTTATCAGTCACTTTTCAGTTTAACAGAAGTTAATTATTAGATTCCTCAGCTGAAATATTTGTGCCCACTTTTTGGTAAGGTGTTGCGTTAATCACTACAAATAAAAGTATATTGATATCCACAGGATTCCCTTTAATTAGTGAATTGGTTGTATTTCCTAGTGATATTGTGTAAGGGTAGCTTGGGTAACTGGACTCAGGGGGTAATTGGGCCGTAGGCTATTTTATAATAAACCACTGTTGTCTTTTAAGTTTTAGCAGTTGCCAACATTACACCATCACCTGCACTTCTTAAAATAATCCGTGTGAGCTCAATCGTAACTGTGCCTTTGCAGCGATAGGTTGCCGAAAATGTAAGAGTTTTTTTTTATATATAAACAACGTCGATTTTGTTTAACTTCCTCGGGGTTTTATTAAAATACGTTAAGTACTGTTATTAACCAATCTTTTTTTAAAGATATATTAGTATTATTAGGTATATATATAGTTATATATACCTAATAATACTACCTAATATTAGGTATATATTAGGTTATACATATTTACTTCATGTTTCAAATTTAAGGCTGGTGTTTCAGTTACCCCATATTTTTTTCAAGAATGAGGTAACTGGGTGATGTATCTGGTGTAACTGGATCCCCCACGTCCCAGTTACCCCAACAGTTAAAAATAAATTTTTTGGAGTTGTTCTTACTACAGGAAATTAATTTTTCCATTGTTTTTTTGTTTACAATAAAGAAAATTGTATAATGCCTACAATTTTTTAACTGAACACACGTTTATGTATGTAATTTCAGTTTTTGTTTTTGTTTTTAAATATACTAAGTGAATAATACTTAGCAGCTGCTAGGTGATACTTTAAACACTTAATTAATTTGGACTGTTTTTGATTTTTATTACAAGATATGGCGTGAACATATATTAGGAAGACAAGCAGAGCAGCTGGCTCTTTTTACAGTGTTGAGTTAAATAAAAAAGAGAATGAGATACTTAAGTACTTACTTATACGTTTGTTCATAGATTTTTCTTGAAATTCCCCCCCTCCCCCGCCTAAAATACCCATGTAACTTTAATACTTATTACTTATACTAAAATATATAAGTACTTACTTAATCCTTATGATTTTTGTATAAATATACGTAATAATTACACATTTGGTACTTTTTTAGACACCTTGACAGAACAGGTTTCCCTTACAACACTCTTTAGTTCATGTATAATTTACATGATCTGCCTGGATTAATTTTTTTACACTTTTTGCAACAGGTCCTAATACACCAACTTAATCAAAACGAACAAATGTGGATCACAGACCTACCTGTGGGGCAACTGGACCCATGGAGAGGTAAATATTAAATACAGTTTTTAGTACAATTTATAAAAAGTAAGGTGCAATTTCGAACATTGAACATGTCTATTTGATAGAGTGAACTTCACTGAACACATTTACAAAAGTTCAGACTTTAATCTAAAATGAACATTGGCTTGAGGAAGCTGAATTGCTAGAAACGCCAGAGTCACAATGTGAAATTGGGTCCCAGTTACTCCAACTACCCTTATATTGTTTCTAGAGCTATTTTCTGACATTTTTCACATCAGTTTTTTAGGCTCCGGAATACTACATCAATGTAGCCAACTTTTTTTGACCTAGTGTTAAAATTTAGAGAATTTATTTTGGTTAGCTTCTCTCCCTTTCAATATTTTAGTACTTGAGCTTTTAATTTCAGCATCGTCAATTTAACTGCCCTGTACCACTGCAGCATTTTTTATTATTGATTTTAATTGTTTTTTACTGTTAATTACTGGTTACTTATGTAGACGACGACTCCGAAGGAAGATACTTTGAAAAATAAAAGAAAAAAATAGGAACTTTTTTGTGATATTTTTTTAATTTCTCTGAATCTACAACAGATCATTTATCAATAATCTACGGAATAATAACGTCACAGAGAAATTTGAGTATTTTGAAAAGTTATCTACGTCAACGCACCTCTGTATTAATACTTTAGAGATCTTGCATTAGCATCTTTCGACAAGATAATGATCCAAAATATGCTGCTCGAGTTTTACAGGTATGACTTCCGGAAAGTGCCCGAAAATAGTTAAAAAACAACATCCATATAACAAACATTAATACTAATGAGTAATTCACACACAACATGGACTGGCAAAATAAGAAAGTAAACGTTAAATAAAAGAGCATTCTTATAAGAAGGCTATTAGTAGAGGGAAAGAAAATATCCAATTTAGTAAACTCAACGATAATAGCAGTTAAAATAATGATAAAATTCAGTGGCTATCACAGAAATTGCATAGTGTTTAAGTTTTGAAAGACAATCTTGTAAAAATTACTACATTTTTTTTCATTTTACAATGTTTGCAAACTTTTGGCTTTGCAAATTTATTTGAAGAAATAAAGACTTATACACTGCTCAAAACAATTAAAGGATATTGCAGTTTTAGGTGGATTTTGTATCTGGGAAACTTTTTAGCTGATTGATACATGGTCGACAGACATAGTAGGTTATATGAGAATAAATTACACATGTTTGGCAGAAAAAAATGCATTTTATTGCGCATTTGTGTACAAAAGGAAAAAAACACAATTTGTGCATATGAGAAAAAAAGAATAAGAAAAGGTGTTTTCTTCAAAGAAAATCATTTTCAGTAGGGGGTATGGTTTCCACGGGCGGCCAGCAACGTTGAACACCTTTGAGGCATGGACTCAATGAGGCTATTAATGACGAGTTGGGGTATTCTGCCCCACTCTTCCAGAAGAGCTCTTTCCAGTTCTTGGAGAGTTTGTGGGGGTTGTTGGCGGCCAGAAACTCGTCTTCCTAGAGCGTCCCAAACGTGCTCGATTGGATTCATGTCTGGAGAACACGCTGGCCATTCCATTCGAACGATTCCTTCCTCGAAAAGGAAATTCTCCACCAGGTTTGCACGATGTGGCCTGCAGTTATCGTCCATTAAAATGAAGTTATCTCCGATTGCTGCAGCGTAAGGGACTACAATAGGTCTGAGGATCTCATCCCTATATCGGCGACCAGTTAGAGCTCCATCTCGAATGATGTAGAGGTCAGTGCGCCCGTCAATGGAGATGCCACCATACACCAACACTCCTCCACCGCCAAATCTGACACTTTCGTGCACGAACGCAGGATTATTCCTACTGCCACGGTCCTTCCAGATGAAAATACGCCTATTATCCGGATGCACAGAAAAACGGGACTCGTCAGAAAACAGAATATTGCTCCATTCATTTCTCCTCCAGTTGACATGCTCGGTTGCCCACTCCCTGCGGTCGCGACGATGCCTTGATGTTAATCTAACACATACCATCGGTCGGGGAGCATACAGACCTACAGCATGGAGCCGGTTTCGGACAGTCTGAGTTGAAATCGTGGTGCCTGTAGCCGAGCGAAGGTGTTGTTGGAGAAGAGTAGCGTTCATGTTTCGGTGTCTCCGAGCTGTTAACGCGAAATACCGATCTTCATTGGGCGTTGTTGCCCGTCTACGACCTTGCCCTGGTCTTCGGCCTGCACATCCACTCTCCAAAAAACGGTTCCAGATCCTGGAAATGACATTTTGTGACACTCCAATGGCTTGCGCTACTTCGGCTTGAGTTTGGCCCCCTTCTAACCTACCAACAATTCTCCAAGCTTCTGAATCTGTCAAATGACTTCGCTGAGACATCGTACTCATCGAAACAAAGCAATCACTGAATGCCGATCATCCTTGTCTTCATTCTCTTTTATCCAGTTGAAAGTCAAATTTCATTCGCTGCCGCTGAAGCGACGTTTTTGACGTCGAACTCAAAATTTGCATACTCCACAGTTTGAAAACCAGAAAAATTTGCATTTGTGATTCTCTTCTTCTATTTTCGGCAAAAAACATTTCGTTTATATCTTTATTTTATATAAAACTTCAAATATCCTTTAATTGTTTTGAGCAGTGTAATTCATACCGAAAGACGAAGTAGCTATATGTCAAAAACGCTGCACAGAAAAAAAAAAAATTCTAACGTGCAAATTCATACAAAAATAGTGGTATGTTTGTTAGCCTGTGTATGTTAAACAAAATTTCGTTTGTTAGATCAAAATAAAAAGAAATTTATCTACACAATGATTATCAAATTTAAATGTTTCGCTTACCAGAGAAATTGTCGTACGGACCACCCGCGAGCACGTGCGTCATTGGTTTCTCACCCCTCGATTAACATACAGTCTTGACAAAATGAACTCCTAAATCCTTGTCACGTAGCATAATAAAGATTTAAGAAATAAAATTTCATCGAGTTAAACCATCCACGCTCAAACTTTTTTACTCGCGGACCGCAAACATATGTGTGCGACGTTCGGCGTTCCGTAACGCATTTATATGATAATGTAAAAATAAAGGGTAATGAAAATAGTAAGATAACATTGTAACAAAGCAATGTAATAAAAGTTAATTTAATCAGTAGGATTGAACTTTTGTCGCCGAAGAAATATTACAAAACATTTTAACACTACTTTTTCTAAACAGTACAATCCGTGGTAGATTTCTATTGCAAATATTGTAGAAGCATGTCACGAAGATTGTTTTTGGGGAATTGTGGAGTAAAACTTTTTTCTGTATCTTTTTTCTTTCACGAAATACGTTTAACCTATTAAGCATTATTAGCTATATGATAAGGGATAAAACTGAATAATATAACAATGCTGTATTTCAAATTTCTAAAGAAAATATATCAGGAGATTAATAAATCAATATTTTTCTCGATGCAAAAACTTTTTATTATTTTTAAATGTATAAATATATAAAGCCAATTTAATTAATTTGGAATAACATTTAATTAGTGCTAAAGATTTATAAATCTGTACACCACTATAGCACAAATAAAAATACATGAAAAAAGAATTTTTGGCTAAGGAAACGGCATTTAAGATGTTCTAACACACTTTAACTTAGTAATTATAAATAACAGGACTGTCTTCCCATGAAAATATATAAAAGAACAATATAGGTTTTAAGAAACTTTTATGCACATCTTAATTAATTTTATAAATAGGGATTAATGATTACGTGTCTCGAACGCAATTGGAACGGATTGAATGAAACAGAGAAATGCATTTTTATCCAATAATCATCCATATTAAATACATACGGTCATCGAAATCCTTAAAACTTTCAGAATATGCGTCAGAATCTTCTTGAACCAAATTGTCACCCAAGTCCAAAGTTTCTAAGACCTTAAGTTCATAAAAGTATTCGAAGCTGAACTTTTGAAGTTGGCATTGTCTAAGACTGAGTAGTTTTACATTGTTTATTTTTCCATTGAAACTGTCTTCCGTGAGGTTTTTTATCGGGTTTCCTGACAAATGTAATATTTTTACATTTTTCATATTAAAATGCAGAACAGATTCCACATCCGTAATGTTGTTGGACGACAAGTAAATAGCCTGAAATAAAATAAAAAATCAAATTAAATGACATTTCTATTTTATAAAATAATTTCAAAAGTAAAATAATTAATTTTACTTAAAAATATATATATATATGTATGTGTATGTGTGTGTGTGTGTATATAACAAACAGAAGATGAACAAGATAATTTGAATTTTAAGCATTTAGTGAGTAAAATGAAAACTTCTTCTCATTTGTTCGAATTTTAAAAAGAAGAAAAGGGACTGATAGCATACGGAAAAACTAAAATAAAATGCAGATGATAATTTCTCCTTTTAAGCCAAAAAAAAAAAAAAATCAACGAAAGTTACTTAACATCAATTGTCATAGCAAATGATATGTATTAGAACAATCTTGATGATATTTTATTCATAAGAGTTTTGGTTTAGGAAACATAAATATTTCGATTGCTTCCTTCTATATGCACAGTATATAACACAAAACTTCATCACAAACAACGATGTTAACAATGTTTAAAACAGAACACAGTTTCTCTTCAACATTTCAAAAATGACGCCTGTTTCTAACAATTCATAAGGCTGGGGCTATTCAGTAGTTATAAAATGAGAAAAATAAAAGTTAAAGTTTCAACATCGATATTTAGGTTCCGTGTTATCTTTTATTAGTGAGAGTTTTGATTTAGAAAACATAAATGTTTCAATTGCTTCGTTCTATATGCACATTAACACGAAACTTCACCACAAACAGCGATGTTAACAATATTTAAAACAAAAAAGTTTCTAACAATATAATAAAATATATAAAGATACAGTGGAACTTCCCTTTAACGAAGTCTCTATTTAACGAAGTTTTCTACTTAACGAAATTTTCTGCAGAACTTTTACTATGCACATCATTAACATGCAAATTAATCTGCATATTACGAAAAACATATTCTATATAACGACATTTATTCCACTTTCGTGCGTGTACAGTATTCAAATTGAAAGGCTGCTGTTGCGATGGATGTATGAATTTATTTCAGCAGACTGTAAGACAATGAACACATTTGAATCATTTAATCAAAACACACACATTTAATCACATTTTAAGGAAAAAAGAAAAGGTACGCTTCGGTTTTTGTTTACTTCTCTTTCTTTTGTGTTTTTTAGACATTATTCTAATTAAATTATTCTCATATCTACATATCATAAAAAAAATGACTGCCCCAATTAAAATACGTTTTTCAAATATTTCCATTTTATGTGTACTTTTAATTTTATGTGGGTTATATGGATATAATTTCATAAATTTAAGTTGATTTCTATTTAACGAATTTTCTTCATAACGAAGTGTTTAAGTGTAACGATGAGACTTCGTTAAATGGAAGTTTCACTGTATATCAATCTTATATCAAGAAGATATGTATCAAGAATACAATATATCAAGAAGAAACCATTCAAATAAGTTTCAATAAAAGTAAAATTATTTTTCCCTCCAGTCTATACTATCCATCTATAATAAGAAAATCCATAAAGATTATAACACGTACTTATGCAATATGTGACGATGCGGCATCTGTTAACCCTTACAAGACCATAAGATGTCCAAGACTAAATATGTCAATACAACACAATATTTTAGCTATTGTGGGTGTAAAGTAAGAGAATATCACCAGAAAAACATAGCAGGGTGCATAGGTTTCCTATAATTTCAGGGGAAATATTATTCCCTATGGACCATAAAAGTAAATAAACGAAGAGTTAGGTTTATTATATCGGTATTTTATTTATTGCTTTGTAATACAAAAAAACATAATAAAAATTATCAGAAAAGTAAAATAAATAGTTAGTTATGGTATTCTAATTTTCTCAAGTCCAAAACACTTTCAAGATATTATTAGTTCAGCCCGTGAATGTTTTAGTTTTGGCGCAATAAAGTTTGACAGTTCTTTTTTTTTATTTGTTCAGAAACACATTTGCCGCCTTGTACATACGTTTTATTTTGACATTCAGTAAAACAAATTTCGATTCAATAATAATTGAACAATCGATAACGATTTTTGTAGAAGGGAAAAATATTTCCCTTGAGCGTGAAAGGGTTAACTTACCGAAATTGTGGCTCGGCTTACTCCATGTTTACAGATATGAAAATAAACAACTAAGTAAAAATAAAATCTGACGAGCGTAATTTAAGAAAAAAAATACATGAAAATTAAATGGTAGCATTTTAAATAATAACTTCAAAGACCGTGCAATTATGGAATATTCTCATTTGTTTTTGAAAATGGCTCGGGGTGAGCCGAAACATGTCAAACAACGTAATGAAAGTTATTTTACTGTGTATTATTTTATATTGTTAATCTACACCTTTTAGCATTTAAAAGAAAAAAGAATATATGAAACAGTTTCTCTTCTACATTTAAAACAAGTAATATAATTTTTTTAAGTCAATTCCTACTTTTTAATCATAAATATATAAAATAAACCACTGCAGCATTAATGTCCCACGTTATCTTTATTGAACATTATTTTATAATCATCGCTGCGGTATTTTATTTCTGTGGCAACACTCATTTGAGATAAATCTTTCATTTCATTTATGAAAACAATTGGAGGAATTTTTTTCTCCCATTTAAAACTAAAATTAAATAATTAAATTTTATTAATGAATTAATATTTGAAAAAAACTGTATTAACATAAAGTGTCATCCACTACAATTTCAAAAAATTTATTTGAACTTGAGTGGATGAATAGAAAATATTTTATTAACGATTGAAAATTTAAACAAGATATATATATAGAGAGAGAGTGTGAGCTAATAGTAGGAATTTAAAAAAGACACCTGTTTCTAAAAATTCTTAAGGCTATTCTGGTGCTATTCTGTGGGTCTAAAATGATAACAATAAAAGTTAAAATTTAAACATCGATTTTTGGGTGGCATTTCATTTAAAAATTTCAAAATTACATCTCTTCATAACAATTTTTAAGAGGTCAAATAGCATTTAAAGTGTCAAAATTTCGAATTTTATTTAATAGCTTAAATTAAATATTATTTTCTTAATTCTTTATATTCTTTAACATTTTAAAATGAACCCCATGCAAAAATTCACTTTGGAAAATAAGTTATGTCCAAAACAGTTTGAGCTCTTTTTATATGATCAAAAGGTAACATGATCTTTAACCTTTTATATCCTGAATTAATTTTCCAGCTACTTTTTAATTGTATTTTTGCATCATTGGATAAGTTTTGGTGCAGAATAAACATAGGAAAGAGGAAAATAATTTTTATAATGTTTTAGTGGTTAATTATGCAACTGTAACCACCATAATTTTTTTACACTATGATATAAAATAAAATAGTAAATTTCAAATAGTAAACTTCAAATAAAATATAGGAAATGCTCACCTGTAGAGTATGGAAAACAATAGAAAATAACAGTACTAAATAACCGGTAATAAACCACTAAAATTACTCAAATGAGGAACACCATGCATGTCAATTCGATTGCAAAATGGATTTCGAATGTAGCGTGGCAAATGTAAAATCCCTACAATGCTAAGAATGAGGATATGTGCTTGAATTTGCCATCTCCTGCCTGCTGTCAGAAATACACTCTTTGTGCCATTGTGAATACCGTTAGGAAAAACGGTCATGTTACGAATATATAGGTGTTTTATTAAAGTGGTACTTATAAGTACCGTCAGGATAAAAAGGGTTAAAGTCAATTTTCTCAAAACGGCGATTTTGGTCATTGTGTGCACGATTTCTGGAAAATGGTTGGTTAGAATTTCATGAAATTTTGAGAAAATGTATTATGATTGTGTAGATGCACAAAATGACCCATTACTATATTTCTCAAGTAAGAAATTTAGAATTCACGACTGCTTTTGCATTAAAACAAACTCGATATTTCGATTTTTTTTTTTTTTTTTTTTTTTTTTTTTTAAGAAAACAAATTCTCGGGATCTACAATTTTTTTTCACTGTAGGTCATTTTAAGAACACATTATAACTGTAATCATAAAAAAATTGGCTGGTTTTAGCAATTCAAATGTGAAAAGTCATGCGCGCAATGCATGCAAAAATAATTCTTTCGTAAAAAGTGTATTATGTTTAAAATAATTTAAAGTACATTATATGTGTGTATACTTTTCTGAGAACTTTAATTAATAAAATAAACCCTTGTGAATATGTGTTTTAAATTTTATTATTAAAAGTCAATTAGTTATGGAGTTACTGAAATTCTTATAGAAGTCACTTTTTCATGTATTTTGTGAGATCAAAGGATACCTGACCTCTTAAGACTGTTGCCATTCAGTAAGTCTAAAAAAGCTAACAATGAAATTTAAACATTGAGTTTTAACCACCTGACCGCCGAGCAAAAGGGCAAAAATGTAATGTTGTTTCCTCTGTAATTCGTTTAAAATGCTAAAAAAAAAATATGATATTTCAAACATGAAATAAAAAACTTAATTACGTACATGAATGTAATCCTTGTGAGAATTATTCATTACTCAACGTTTTAAAAATACTTTATATTTGTAGAATTATATTAGTTTAAAGAATGCTTCTATTGCATTGCAACCTACAGCATAGTGAAAGGATATATAAGTTCACGGCGGTGAGAAGATTAAGAGTCTCATTTTACATTTCTAGAATAGCAACTCACCTGTGGGTGCGTAATAGAGAATAAATTATCAACATGTAGCAAATTATTGCGTTGGGCGAGGAATGTGCTTAGATTCTGCATGGGATCCAGCAAGTTCGGCGGAATAGAAGTCAAACAATTGTAAGAGAGGTCAAGTATAAGAACACTCTCTGTACCCTGTAAAAAATAATTGATCAGTAGATTACTGGTTTTCCATCTTTTGTACTATTTATTTTATTTAAAGTAAATGTTCTAATAGATCATACAGAATGGACCATAACGTATATAGTCCTAATAGAAAAAAGTTGAACCACGCTTAAGTGGACCAACATTTTTTACAGTTCAGAAATAAGTCTCAAAATGATACTGAATGCAACAATAAAATAACATCTGATTTTCTAAAGCTATTTTCTATAACTAGTCAAAGCATAATCTCTGTAGCTTGACAGTCTTTTGGATGAAATAGTATCCATTTAAAGCAAAAAGCTCATTTTGGCAAATTTCACATTCTTTTGCCCACACAAAAATGGTCTCATTGCGCATGCTTCAACGTTTTTTTAAGGCTCTTCCCCTCAGAAACGGGAAACCTAGCCTAGAATATTGAAAAGGATTGATTGAAAACGGATGGAGACGTACCATTGCATTGAAAGCCTAGACCTTCTAATATATTTTTGCTCTGAGGTTGATAGCTAAAGCTTTTTTTTTAAGAACTCATGTTTTCACTACTAAATATGCATATTTTTCGCAAATTTTTAAAGATAACTTGGATAAAGTTATATTTATAACCGATTGAAATTTCAGAGAGTTCGGAATATGAGAACTATTTTTTATTGCTATTTTAAAAGAGCCAACGCAAAACAAACAAACAAACAAAAAAGCGAGAAGAAAACATTTCTTTTACATCCAAATAACAATCTTTTTGCACGAATTTTTTGCACGGGCTGTAAAACCGTTTTCTTTATCACCCATAAAGACTTCAAAGAGTTCGGACAAAAGTAACTTTTTATTTTAAAACTATGAAACGATCATATGTGAAAAAACAAGAAAATGAGTGCTTTTACCATTAAATATCAATATTTTTTTCGCGAGTTCTTCATTTTAAAATATAGTTTTATACAAAATTGGATTAAAGATTTAAATAATAAAAACTTGGTTTTCTTTTAAATTTATTATCACGGGCCCGGGGAACGCAGGACGGGTCAGCTAGTTTCTCTTAAGTTGTTATACAAAAGAATTTTCCTCATTGTATTCCTTAAGGGATATACGACTGTTAATTCTTCAAAAAAATTTATTATTAGAAAATGTATATGTGAAAGAGCTAAATTGTTTGAGCATCTTAAAATAAACAGTACTGAGTAATGACAGAGTAGGAGGCCTGGAACATGTTCCATTTCTTTCCTATATGTTTCCAAACAGCTACAAATACTTAATTTCATAATTTTATGTTTTTTTCTAATATTTATTTTATAGTAAGCATCAAAATCAATTTCAACATAACACTCACGGCTTACTTTGGAACTATAAACAAGTTTGAAAAATCATACATCAAGCATAGATTGTTAAACATTTTCCAACACTTCTAGAATCCTTTAACGAAACTTTACCGATTAATAAGGTGAAAGTTGATGTATAAGTAAATAAGGAATGGCAACGGATGTATAAGTAAACAAGATCAAGATCAAACCGGGCAGGGATTCCTACCTTTCGGCTTAAGCTCAACTAGCCCCGCCCAGCAGGTTTGTTTACCTAATTATATTGAGCATTACTAAATTATACTTTGTGATATTGAGAAATAATTATACTATGTAATGCTGAAATACAAATTCTGAAAATACAAAATTCCAAAAATACAAACTCTGCAAATACAAAATTCCAAAAATAGAAATTCTAAAAATGCAATTTACCAATCCTACTGAGCAGTACTAAATACTACTATAGGATACTGAGCAATAATACTAACATGTAATAATACTGTCAGATGCTGAAGTAAATAATAATAATGGATAGAAGTAAGTACTAAATGAACAATAATGAATGAATAATAATAATACTAGAGTAAACAATGGCAAATTATGCTAAAAATACTAAATAACACTGTATGATGCCATTCAGAATAACTAAATTGTGAAGGTTACAGTTTATGTAGTATATAAAGGTCCTTATGCATATTAGAAGTCCACTTAAACCCCATTACCTCCACTAAGTCCAATGGAGGCAGCATAAATAAGTATTGATTACGTTCTAGCAGAAACATACCATCTGTTATTTTTAGGCAGTTTTGACTGTTTCAGCACGTAAGCAAACCAGGCCGACAGATTCATTTGTGATGGCTTTCTAATGTGATGGTGGGCAGTCAGGATACGATCTAGGATATAATGTAAGAAGTTACCTCTTTTCCCACAGGTGCATCTAGATGACGATGCCTCGCCGAATTTATTGAGATATTGAGGAAACGGGCCATGGTTTGTAATAAAGATGTAGTGGTGCCTATTTTGAAGTTGAAGATCTGTTGATAAAGTTGGGATTAAGGCGTGAGTAAAGTGACCTGTTGTTCCCAAATTCCAATCCATTTGCCATTATCTTATTAATTCTGATGTTGTTATCTTCTTTGAATGTGGCGGTGGAAATAGGTAGCATTTTTGTAAGATGTCCTGTGACAGTTTTGTTGCATCGCGGGCCACTTTATCAGCATGTTCGTTTAAAGCTATGCCAGAATGACCACGCATCCATTTAAAGAAAATGGATTTCGATGTCTTTTGCAAGGCTTTAATTATGTCACATAAAAGTAAGTTGGAGGTGAATATATTTGTTAATGCCTGCAGGCTAGATAGACTATCAGAATTCATTGTGTAGCTTTGAAAATTATTAGAATTAGCCCAGTTTATTGCATCGTGTATTTCTTGTAGCTCTGCTTGGTAGACACTATTTTCTTGGTGTAAACGAATTTGTCTTGTTTCCTGTGAAACTTAACCTTTATATGCACAGAAACCGTACGCGGTGCCATCTCATGTTTTTGATCCGTCGGTGAATATATCAATTTCAATTATTCTCTCATTTTCTGTTTGCCACTTAATATATTCAATGTATGGAGGTATTATGCTTTTAGTTGATTTCGGTTGGTAATTCATCAGGTTATGTTCATGCCTAAGACGAAATACCTTTCCGAGAGTGGATATTTTCTTCAGCTGCAATGCAAGAGGGGGAATTCCCGACAGTACGCAAAGAGTTTCAGTTGGAAATGTTTTATAGGCACCCGTGACTAGGAGTAGGCATTGAGCCTGCATTGAGGTAATAAACCTTAGACCGTGTGACTTTTGAATTCGAGCAATCCATATCGATGCAGTATAGGTGATTTTTTTCTCCAGAATATTATTTTACCATACTTTGAGAATCTCTCCAGAAATCCCACCTGATGATGATGAAAATTTTAAAAGGTTGTGTCTTACTTGTGTTATTTTTAATCTTTTGTTCCGGAGATGGGGAAGAAAGGAGAGTGTTGTATCTAGGGTTATACACAAATATGGCAAAGTATTGCTTTTCGACAGAGAATAATTATCAATTTATAAATAGATGCACGTTTCTGGGTCTTCGAAGGTTTAGAAATTTACACTTCCCATATGAGATAATTAATTTGTTTTCCTTTGCCCAGTCACTGATGAGATCCAAGGCCAGCTTGCACATCATCTCCAGAAGTTTTCTTGTGAGACCATGTATAATGAGTAGCAGGTCATCGCATATGCAATTGCTATTATACCGAGTTTTCGGAGAAGCTTCATCAAACCATTCATAAATATTATCCATAAGAAAGGGCCGAGGCACGAGCCCTGTGAACATCCGCGAGAAAACCAGTGTATTTTTTCGGATTGCCAATTGAACTAAGCCCCACGACTCGTTAAAAATGAAAGGATAATAGTTTGATATGCTTGGTCTAAGGACAAATTTTGCAACTCATGTTAGGTAGTTACCCAAATAAGATTATCAAAAGCGTTTCTGAAATCCAATAATATCAGAGATATATATTTATTTTCTTCTGTTACGATGTCTATGTGCTAGAAAACTTCTTCTAATGCTGTCTCGGTTGATTTTCCCTCTATAAATCCGTGTTGTGAGTTGAATTGTTCTAGTGAGGTGTTTAGAAAATGATTAATACGTTTAAGAAGTAGTTTTACGTATACTTTTCCGAAGATTTTTATAAGTAAATTACTTATATTGTTGTATAAGTAATTTTGTATAAGTAAACAAGGGATGACCGCCCGGGAACCCAGCTTTCGCTTTTTTGGAAAATGCATAACAAATTTCAAAACCTAATTTCCTCAATTACCGTCAATAGTCAAAAAAATATCCGAATTATTTTTTACAGCCCTTTATATGATCTATTTATTTTATATATACTACATGGTATGCTAAAAATTTGTTCAATTAGAAAACGCACAACGCAGTTAAAATTTCTATTCAGAAATTTCTGTCAATAAACCGAAATGTGTTGGATATATTTTCTGCTATCTTGTATAGGATCTATAACATTTTTACACACCAAGTAATAATTAAAGAATCGGTTAAAATTTAAAAAAGGCGTACTACTACTGAAAGTGCACTTCCAGCAATTATTGTTCATAAGCTGTTACTGTAACCGAATTGTTTTGTGTGTCCTTGCAAATTAACGATGAATGCCATGCCCACCTAATGCTACATAGTAAGCTTCTGTAGTACACCTCAGTGATATATATCAATATATTTGAAATAGTGTAACATAATTAAAATACACCACAAATGTATTTTCCCCACAGACCATAACGTAACGGGATTCTTTTCATTGTCGCTTTAAATGAACAATAAACGCTGCATACTTCATTTTCAACACCAAAGTTGTCCAACTAAATTTCCATAACATAAATCAACTGCATGGCAATCTGAGTATATTTAAGCGAGTTAGAGCAGGGACAGACAGACAGACAAACCGAATTCACAAACACTTTTTGACTATGTTTGAAAATGTTAAAAATATTTTTCAACGATAAATGTTTGCAACGATGAAGATGTAAATTTTGTCAGCACACATAATGAAAAATAAGGCTATGTCAAATCTCTCGTTTAACTTAGATCAGTCGAATATAATATTCGTTAGAGTGTCTTTCACTTTACATACAGGGTGTTCTAGAAAGGAATCCCCAACTTTGAAATGACATAACTTCGAAACAGTGAGAAATAGAAATGTGAAACAAGTTGAATGTTAAACAGATAGGTCTGGAATTTGTTATACACGAATTTGAAAAAATAGTTCCAATATTGGATAATAGGTGGCAGCACAAGCACATGGAACTTTAAATGGTACTCAGAAGTACAGAAATTGCATTCGTGCGTCTGTTTCATTGCTGACACGTGTAAAAAGTTGCACAGAATTAGAGAATAATTCGGAATTCCAGAATATCATGCCGTATTCCTTGGAACAACGAATTTTTATTGTACTTGAACACCATCGATTAAATCGAAGTCCGACGATGACAAAGCGAAGTTTTCAAAAAAAATTAATGTTAAAAAAGGTCTAGATTTGAAAACAATTCGCAATTTATTCAACAAATTTGAACGGACGGTCAGTGTGGCCGATGATTTAGGCGGAAATGTGGGATGCAGTCGATCAGTCATGACACCTGAAAATGTGCAAGCAGTCGAAGAAATTGTTAGACGTTGTCCTCGAAAATCCATAAGGCGAGTCACTGCTGAAGCAGGATTGTCAAACACCACTACGCACAGTATAATGCGAAAAGGTCTGAAGCTGTTTCCCTATAAAATACAGTGCCATCAAGCGATCACAAATACAGCTCTACAACAAAGAGAAGTTTTTGCAAATCAGTTACTGCAGATGATTGATGAAAATAAAATTGATGTCGGTCATGCATGGTTCACCGATGAGGCCCATTTTCATTTAGAGGGATATGTGAACAAACAAAACTGGCGAATATGGGGCACTGAAAACCCGTTTGTGTGTCTTTCAAAATCACTGCACTGAGCAAAAATTACAGTGTGAGCAGGACTGTCCAGTAAAGGAATCATTGGGCCCTTTTTCAGGAAGGAAACGATTAAAGTATCTCGATATATTGAAATTTTACAGCAGTTTATTGGAACATTTCAAGCTCTAGAGGATGCACCAGAGATTTCATGGTTTATGCAGGATTGGGCCCGTACTACTGCAGTGTTTGAGTTCCTCAAGGAATACATCAGTGAGAGAGTCATTGCTTTAAATTATCTCAAAGTGACAGGTATTGGTATGGATTGGCCACCATATTCCCCGGATCTGAATCCATGCGACTTCTTTTTGTGGGGTTACTTGAAAGACGCTGTTTATTCTAAGAATCCCCAAACGTTGGAACAGCTTGAACAATTCATCTGTGAGGCATGTGCATCCATTTCAATACAAGTATTGCAACATGTGATTTCGAACTTTACCTTTAGGTTGCGTCATGTTGTTGCTGAAAAAGGTAACCATATCGAAACCATTGTAATGTGATGTTTATCTCAGTTCAAACAGCTTACTTTCAGGAACTATTTCAAAGACACAGCTTTGTGATTGCAGCGCCCTCTCGTGTCCAATTTTGGAACTATTTTTTTAAATTGATGTATAAAAAATTCAAGACCTATCTGTCTACCGTTCAACTTGTTTCACATTTCTATCTCTCACTGTTTCGAAGTTATTTCATTTCAAAGTTGGGGAGTCCTTTCTAGAACACCCTGTATATGTCCCATTCCTTCGATCCATGAGGACGGAGTGGAAATAAATTGTTTGTAAATTTTAAATTGCGTTTAAATTAAACTTTTTAAGTATATTGACTTATCATACATATCTTTTTTAGTTTCAAATAACGCAAAACATCATTATAGCGGCAGTTGTATCTAAAATTTAAGAATATGTTGATTAAAATATAGATAAAATGCTTATGTGATACAAAGAGAAACACAAAGAATGTTATAAAAACCTTTTAGTATAAAGATCGACATATGTTTCAACGCTCTTACGGACCCATTATACAACGATAAACAAAATATTATCGCAATTTTTTGAAAATGTTGTATATCTTGATAATGGCGCCATAGAAGCTTTGAAATATATGTCGATCTTTATATCAAAAGCTTTTTATAAGCCTTTTTCCTTTCTCTTTGTATTGTCTATCTTGATAATGACGCCGTAGGAGCGTTGAAACATATGTCGATCTTTATATTTAAAGGTTTTTATAAACCTTTTTGTGTTTCTATTCGTATCCCTTACGCATTTTATTTATATTTTAATTATAATTAGTGATCTTATCATGTGATTATGTAACATGTGGAATATTTTTTTTATGAAATTGATATCTTTCCTAACATATCTCCCCTATATGTCTCACTAGCAAAACCCGCGGCTGTGCACGCGAAGTTGTTGCAAATATGCCATGCGGTATTCGTGTACCTATATTTATTAGAGGGAATCATACTGCTATGGATATTGCCAAAAACTACTAATTAAGTTACATTTCGAGTAAATTTCATTCTTATACTGCATTAGGCAAACATGAGACTTAAATGAAAGAGAAAATCTAAAATCAATTCCAATAAATCGTAATTTAGAATGTTTTTTTTTTTTTTTTATGTTTCTCACTCATTTTTCATTTGAAATTTCGAAATTTTCAGAAAACGTTAGTATCGAGCATTTACATCTTAAACGTAACCCTGCCAAAATCCGAGCTTCTAACTTCTATATCAACTGTATCACAAAAATCGAAATCTTAGAACGGTTTTTGCTTCTGTACCCCCGTAGGGGTAGTGATACCGACTTAAAATATAGCCTTATTTTCGAGTAGAGATAGTCACCATCATTTTGCCACCATTATTTTTTTTTAAATCGGTTCGGTAGTTCCCAAGAGTACTCCCGACAAACAAACAAACAAAAGTTTCTTCCTTATAAAATTAGTATATATTATGCATTTATTTACCTTAAAAACATCAGGCTCTATGAAACTAATAGCGTTCTTGTCGAACAACAGACGCTTTACCATGGTCAAGTTTTGTAGATTTTTTCCATCTAGACTAGTCAGCGGACTCGAGTGAATACCTATAGACTGTATGGTATTTTTCACGATTCTGAAGTCAGGTGTAACCTTAAAAGGGTAAATAAAATTATCAACAATTAATAAATCAATAATCGTTTATATAAGGCATATCGATATATGACTATAACATGGACAAAGCCAAGACAAATAAAATCAACTTAAAAGTTATTACAGTGTTTTCGGATTAAATCAACATAAGTCGTATTTTAGAATTAAATAAAAAAGAACTGAAGTGTTTTTCTATTAAAATGTTTAATAACATGAATGCATTTTATCTAGACTCATTAAAAAAAGTCTAATAAAATACTATGGGCAATGATTTTTGAGTGTTATATGTGATGTGTATTTTATTCAGCTCTATAGGGTATGTCTATGCATAGCTATTTCATGCACATAGAGTGTTTTATCAAATTAATGTTAGTTGTAAAAATAAACGTGTAAGTTGAGATTATTAGTAATGGTACACTGTAAAACATGACCAATGTTTCTTATTTTATGAAAATATACTGTAACCACGAACGAAAATATAATATAATCTTCTGAGTTATCCGAAATTCCGAATAGCATGTTCCATTGTCTTTTGAATCCCCAGAAACCAATACATTTCCAAAATTTAAAGAATTATTTATAAAAACAAAGTATTTTTCGCTGCCCGTATTTTTCAGAAACGTTTCCGAATAGTTTTTATTGTGTATTAATTAGTGTCCTCAGCCTGGAATACCTGTTTTTCGAATGCTATCGATTTTCAAGTAAACATGTTCATGCTCAAAAAATATATTTAACAGACAAACATGCAAAATTAACAGCGTTAACAATAACATTAAAATTAAGATTATTTCTTTACTCTTTTATGTATAAATTAACGTATACGGCTGAAAACGTTTACTTGAGAATGGATCACATTCGAAAAACAGGTATTCCAGGCTGAGGACCCTAATTAATACATTATAAAAACCCTTCGGAAACGTTTCTGAAAAATACGGGCAGCGAAAAATACTTTGTTTTTATAAATAATTCTTTAAATTTTGGAAATGTATTGGTTTCTGCGGATTCAAAAGACAACGGAACACGCTATTAGGAATTTCGGATAGCTCAGAAGATTATATTATATTTTCGTTCGTGGTTATAGTATATTTTCATAAAATAAGAAACATTGGTCATTTTTTACTGTGTATTACTGGGAGATTATAAGAAGCCTCTCTATTTGGAACCACCTGTAGCTTGGAAGAATTATCCAAATGATACTAAAATTGATACTCTAACTATTTTAAAACCGGAGAAAAACAATAAACAAAAAAAAAAAAAAAAAGATTAAAAAATTACCTATATAGGGCGTTTTAAGTTTTGAAATGTAATGTATAATACAAGAAGAAAAAGGAGACAAGTAAAAAACGTATAGCATATTTATTGGCAAATGTTTCAATAAATGTGGTTACGCTGCCTTATGTGATTGATGATCAAGGTAAGTCTGAACTACATATTACATGCGGCACAAGGCGTGCTTAGTTTGAAATGTAACGCACCGGAAGTGTTGTTTTTCAATGTAATGTTCGGGAAAAGTTTTCTGTAGGAAATGGAATTGTAGTTGCCACGAAGCAGTCAGTAAATTAACCTTTAATAATAGAATAAATTCCTATAAATCAAGTAAAACTTTCCATACACTCAAAGAAGTCTTTGAAGTGATAGAAAGAAAACTTTTCTGATTAAATTATCATTGAATACAATCAAAAGTCATGTGTAAAACAGATTTTTTTCTTTATAGAAATACTTTTTTAAAATGGAAAAAAATCCCTTTATAGCAATGCAAAAGAACATATTAGGATCAAACGATCCCAAATCGGCATTGAGATCCAAAGCAAAGTCCAGCCGAAATAACAGCAAACTCCACCATATAGAAGAGACCACCACTGGGCGGAAGGGAGCAGTCAAGGAACCAGTTGCCACCCGCCAACGTCTATAGGTAGTCCGCCACAAGAATCTTCCGCAAGCGCAGGTCGCAATGGTTGACTACGACGGCAGCAACTAACGATCACACTGCAGAAAAAAGGCTGCCTTCAGAGAAGATTAAGGCTCCTAGTATCCCTGGACAGGATTATGAGAAGATGACCCGAGTTTTGATTACATGCAGGGAAAAACCCCGTCCGGTCACCGCATCCGAAGCACGTCGCAAAGACGGATTCAGAGTACTCGTATACCGACCAACAAGACACAGCAGCGGCCCATCCCCCAGCTCCCGGTTACCTTCCACACTCAATTGGTCGGATCGGGAACAGAGAGAAGGATGGCAACCCTATCTTCGTTGGCCACACAGTGTGTGGCTGGGCTCTCAAGGATCAGTGAGATGCCTGCAACTAACTACTTTCTGTTATAGTTAAAGATACTCCAATGTTACAAGATACTCCAATAATTATATTAGTTCATGTGTTAATTAATGTATGTACTGTCAGGGCATCGTACAGAGTGTGGGATTTGAAAAGTAATTTAATTATATTAATTACTATTTTATATTATCTAAATTATAAATTTAAGTGTGATGCAACTAATGTTGTTGTTTTTGTTAATTAAATATATCAAGGTAAAAACGCAGTGGTCTAGAAACAGTTATACATTAGGAAATATATAGATCAAACAATCTTTTGAACTGAGCTACGTGGTAGCTGAATAATGTTTAGTGTTTTTCATTTTTTTTTCCTTTCTCAATTTCTGTAATTACTGAAAATAAAATGAAATTTTATGTTATTAATTTTAATTTTGTGTTGAATTTAATCATTTGACTTTCTTTTCATTTAGCTTAATTTTAGTGTCGTTTTATAGGGTTGGTGTAATTTGATTAGTTATTTTGTTAATTTGCCAACCAACAATTCATAGACTGGAATATTTACGAAATCACACAACGCGTCTTAGTACTAATGCTATTAATTTTACAAATACGTTTTGTTTACTCTGGTCATTCCAGTTAGAATTTTAACGAATGCAGTTTAATTAATTGGCTGACTAATCTAACAGCCAAAAGTAAGAAAAGTTTCTACCAAGACTGCAGATATTTGGGGCTATGTGTTAGGAAAATCGAAATCAATAATAATTCATGCATCCCAGCATTCTGTTTCTTTTTTTAAGATGTGAAAAAAAAATTAAATGAAATTATTTTTAACTATCTATTCAGACTTTCTAAATTGCTTTCTCAATGTGTAATCGAAATTTAATTAATATTAAACTATTAAATGGTAAAAGAGTATTTTTTTAAATTATTACTCGATTTTTTATTATTTTCTACTTTTTAGTGTTTAAAAAAAATCATTGTCGCCATTTCACAGCCAGTTATTCGATTTTGACAAGAGTGGTTTGGTGCAACATAAACCCCATACTTTTTGTAACAAGTAAAAGGTTGTAACACTAAAGATTATTTGGCGATTGATCACTTGCGGCCACCTAGCGGAAAATTTCCTTAAAATTAATTTATTCATTTACAGTTCAGTTCTGAAACTTTTGAAACATTGTATTGTCGTCGGGAACGTACCTGTGTACGTAATTTGTATAGATCCAATCCAGGCATGTCAAACCAGTTTACGGCCGTGAGCCAAATTAAGCATTATATGTAAAGCCGTGGGCCACATAAAAAAAATGTAGATAATATTAGTATCATTGCACAGAGTAAAATTTTCATGTACAAAACACAGCCATGTTAAAGAAATAGTCACGTAAAGTTCCAACGTTATTATTATTCATAGTTTATTTTATCTTTTTTTTTTTCGAAAAAAATACTGGAATTACATTTTATTAACCAAATCTACAAAATGTAATTGAATTTTCTAAATGGGATTTATTTGAAATTTTACGCTGGTCTGTTAATATTTATCTAGCAAAAGCATAGCTGTCAATCCTCCGGATTTCTGAATTTTTTTTAAAGTAATATTGAATTTAAAAAAAAAAGAAAAAAGAGAAAAAAGAAAGTATTTAATAGATTATGTTTCGTATCTAATGCGCTACTATTTGATTTCGCTTATTAAATTATATTTATTTGATTTGAAAAATAACAACAGGTGGGCAGCTACGCAATGATGCCGTACAAAAGTGCGCTACCAAATATAGCTGAAATATATCTAACTGTTCACTATACTTTATAAAAATCGGTCGATTGATAAATAATTACAGAAATTTGGAAACTCCATACATTTTCGCTCTAATATGGAATCGTATTGAAATTTGATTAACTGCATTAATAAATTCCACACGAAAATGTTAACACCAATCAATTTAGAGTTGAAGTAAGATTAAACTGATTTTCATATTTCGTGAAATTCAAAATTCTTCTTTTGAATTCATTTTTGAATTTATTTTTAGTATAATCTAAAAATTCTGCACTCCGAAAATTTTTGTAAAAATGCCTGGCGACATTTAAAAATAAATGAGTTTTATTTTTTGAAAATTTTTTTGTTAAAGCAATAATTTCTATTTGAAAACTATATTATCATATAACGTAATAACATTATGAAAAAAATCTGCATTGTTCATCTTCAGTTAATCATATTTGTACATACTGGTCTACAAGCTTTGACATTAAAAAACAAAATAAATCTTGAGATGTATGTGAGTATGTCAGAAAAATGTATGTAATCAATAAAAAGTAAAAGGAAACAAAGATAACGCAGGATTTAATAACTAATGACAATAACATATTTACTAACCTAAGTAATGAAAATAATTAAAGAACATAAATTGAAAATCCATATGCTTGACTAAAGCTGAAGTTAAAACCCTAGATGACATATTCGGGATTTTTGTGTCAAACATAAAAGTGACCATTTGTGTCAATTTCAAAGTAACTTATTTAAAAACTATTTAATTTTATATTTTGATTTTTTCTTCAAATTTAACTGTTCCTAAATAGCGCCGAATTTTATTAATTTTGTAATGCATTTCTTATTATTTAATAAATGCAGCATATGTAAAGTCGAAGAAAATAGTATAATAAAGTATTAGTTTTTACATAAAAACCATAATCATTATAAGTAAAATACTGTAAAAATTCTACGAACCTTTAAATTTGCAGATACGAGATCTCGCGCTTTGCTAAATTCTTTGTATCTGCAGTTTCTTTGAGTTAAAATTTAAAATTGAGTTATTATATTTATTTATATGTACATCAGTGTTGACAGATGGGCGGGATTGTTTTTATTCAATATGCTACCACATTCTGAAGAGAAATATTCCTCTTATTTAATGATAGAATAAATAAGACAAAAATTATTATTCAAAAATAGTGGTGGCACTATGAATAAAAAAAAAGCCCCGCTTAACTCAAAATACTGATACAGATATGTTTCTAATGTTTGCCAAGACCATGGTTGGCGTAAACGTGTTCATGCAATGTGTATTTTCAGCATTCCTGTTTGAATAATTGAATTAAACACAGGTAAAGTGCCAAAGGCTTGGCGAGCCACATACAAGTTGTCGGTGGGCCACGTGTTTGACACGTCTGATGGAGACCATGAGACCATGAGAACCATGAGATCATGAGACCATGAGACCACAAGACTATGGTTGGCGTAAACGTGTTCATGCAAAGTGTATTTTCAGCATTCCTGTTTGAACAATTGAATTAAACACAGGTAAAGTGCCAAAGCTTAGCGGGCCACATACAAGTTGTCGGTGGGCTACGTGTTGGACATGTCTGATCTAGCCTATCAGGAAGTGAGTGAAAAATACAAAATTCAATCTTTATATCTAATTACTTTTTCGGCAGGGCTGAAACTACGCCGAAAGTGAAAATTTACATTCTTTGTTAGTATTAATTTCTGGCGTAGTTTCAGCCCTTTTGAAAATATTTAATTAGATATAAATATATTATCCTATGCTGGGAACTTGTTCGCCTCACGTATGCCACTAAAATTGCGTGTGCATGTATGACTTTCCATCTTGTGCAGCCAAGTTGCAACCTTGCCAACGTATAAGAGTGAAAAGTGCCAGACTGGATGTCGTCTTGGTGGCTTAAATGGTAAAGCACTTAGTACGCTATACCAAGGTATCCAGGTTCGATCTCCTGCCTGGACATTTTTTCACTCTGTTGGTTGTACGCTGCGTAGCAAAGTGAAAATTCACATCCTTTGTTAGTTTCAATCTTTACATATAAAAACCAAATTAAGTTAAACAAATGCCCCAGATCTACCTTACCTACTAGTCAATGTCTTTAATTTAAGGAAAAATGCTTTTAATTTTTTCCGGTGGGATCTTTCGTGATCAGGGCTGCAATCCTTACCAGAGTCTCTTAGTAAAGAGGCCGTAATTCATTGTTGTAGAGGTGTGGCGAATATAGAACATTAGGATTCTAATGTCGGTCTCAAAAATATAAGCTTTACATAAAAGCTACATTACATAATATAAGCTACACATATTTTTTTTAATATACTAGGGGGCTCTGCCCCCTACGAGCTACGCTCGCCAACCCCCGTTCTGACACTACAAACTGTAAAAACACTCTGATTTGATCAACCTTAAAACGATTGCGGAAGATTGAATTATAATTAAACGACCTGCTGTAATAGGCTGCTCGCTGTAATATCTGCTATAATCGGGTTTCCATTCGTTTTCCTTTGACCAAGGGATTTTAAAGCCGAATCAACTGCTGTCGAGACAGCTAACAACTGTTGATAAAATAAGGTTAATTAAACATTTGAAAATCAACTCGTGCAAAATGGTTAAGTAAGCAATTTCATGGCATCGGAAAAATTTATAACGATGCTATAGAAAATTGGGTATTACTCCATTATCCCGACTACTACTTTCTATAAAAGAAAAGAACTGTCGCCAAAATATAGGATTTAAAGCCAAAAGTGCATATCTGTGGCGTCGCATTTAATTGATACCAGATGCGTTACGCGTGGTAGTTATGTCATCGAGTGATCTTTAATTCAACGTTTATCTGTATTTTTAATTATATTTTACCAATTTATTAGTTGTTTCGTTGATTTAAACGTAATTATTAAACGTAAAAATATAGCTTTTAATTGAAGGGAAATATTATCAATTCCACTGTTTTAAAATTTGCAATAATAGATAAAATATTTTGTCAAAATAAATTAATCTTACTCTACTTAATGCTTTGAAAACGCTGAATAATTTAATTATTTACCTTTTAATATTCACGCGCAAGTATATTTCTTATTCCGTTATTTTCTATATTTATTGCTCTTAACACGTGATCATTTAATTATTATTTTAAAGTTTTATTTCTGATTTTAATAGTCACGTGTAAAACATTTCTTAATTGAAAGGGAATATTATTACGTGCGCTATTTTACAAATTGGCAACGATTCAAATAATGGAATTTATGAAATATAAAATAAATCTTCGTCAAAATAATAAAAATTTTGAAAAAAAAATTGAAATATAACCTCAAAAAATGAGTCAAATTGAAAAATAATTGCAGTCTGCACACCCCAACCTTCTCAACTATATCCTTACAAATTATGTTTAAATTCCTGTGCACAGTTTTCGTTTCTATAAAACTTTTATAAGAAAACTGCTTTGACCAACTTTGATTTTAAATATCTCTTAAAATAATTCTTTGATTTAAAAACTGTCTACTTCAGCGTGTTTATAGAACATTTCTTTATAAAACCACCAATTTTTAAATTTTTAGTTGCAATAGTTTTCTGGATATTAGTCCAGAAAGACTTCAAGGCACAAAATCTTAATTGACAGCGGCGGCCGCAGCAGTGGTTACTTTTTTTAAAAAAAAATTTAATATAGAGAGAAACATTTTCCTTTAATAATTATTATTTAAAAAATAATTTAAAAAAAACACGTATCATATACGCGTTACATTTGAGGCCCTAGGGGCCATCCATTAATTACGTCACACTTCAACAGAGGGTTGGAGAGGAGTACACAAAGTGTGACACAGTGTGACTGGGGATGAGGGGGGTAATAAATAGTGATATCACATCTAAAATATGAAAATAATTAGGTAGGCCTTACAGAGGGTGTTCACACATTTTTGTAACGATTTCGGTAAATTTTTTAAAAAATTAAAATATTTCGGGGGAAATTTCTGCAACAGTTTATTATTTGTAATTAAAATTATCGTCTGATACTTTCAATTTTCATTCTTCTTTGAAAATGGCGCATGTAAACAAGCTATAGGTCGGATGATACGTTTTTCCGAGAAGAAATATTCTTATTCCGTAATTTTAAAAAATGCGAAGAAATTTTAATAAAATTTTTCAGGGGAAATTTCTGCAACAGTTTATTATTTGTAATTAAAATTATCGTCTGATACTTTCAAATTTATTCTTCTTTGAAAAGGGCGCATGTAAACAAGCTATAGGTCGGATGATACGTTTTTCCGAGAAGAAATATTCTTATTCCGTAATTTTAAAAAATGCGAAGAAATTTTAATAAAAGATTTATGATTGTCGCAGGATTCTCTTACAATAAGAAAAAAAAAAACTGTTAAAATTGTTTCATCATACTTTCAGGAGAATGAGCTATAACATCCGATGTTTACAGACGAAACTCCATCACTTTACCTAAACAATCTTCATTGTGTTAAGTTCCATCACGATAAGGCTACCAGTCATACCGCTAAATTTTCTGTTACATTTATAGAAAAAAATGAGAAATGAAATAGGAATTGAGGCTATTTCATTTAAATGCATCCCTTGCAAGTCCTCCGATGTGTCTCCTATGGATTACGGTGTATTTGGACTTTTAAAACAAGCTCTTTATAAGCGGTATCCCAAAAAATTGGATGGACTCTGAAAGATTGTAGTCGAGGAGTAAAACAAAATCAACCTTGATATTGTAAGAAAAGTTCTTTATTTTGGAAATCAAGATGCCATAGGATAGTTCAACAAACGGGACTATCATATTGAAAGTATTAGAAAATAAAATTATTTTCTTTGTTTAAATATTTCATTTTAAAAATCGTTACAAAAATGTATGAATACGCTCTCTATATTTTTGCAAAGAATTTATTAAAGTTTATTTTTAAAATATCTGCATTTTCATTCAAGAAGTAAGAGGTATATTTTCCTTTTCCCTTTAAATTACAATGACTTGAAGGGAAAACGCACAAGGTCTTGGTAGTTTTATGACATTCACACCAGCAGCTAATAGATAATGTAACTTTTCACTCCCCCTGCCCAGATAAAATTAGCACTAAACTAATAGTTTCAGAAAATGTGACGTCACAACTCGAGAGCGGGAAGAGTAAGAATATTACGTGAGTGTGAGAACCTGTGACTTAGGAGGAGGGGGAGATAAAACTGCATGTAATTAATTGATGACCCCTTTTCACAAGGGCTGGATTATTTATCAATATATCGGTCAAATATTTATATTTTTAAATATCGTAATAACGATATCTAACTCTGACTCAGCCGATATATCCCGATAACAATAATATTATTTTGTTTTACTATAACCGTGATTTTGAGCCCCGAAAAACAGCGACAAATATCCCTGACCAATATGTCTTTCAATCTTTCTTTCATCCGATCCGTGTATTTATTCACTGCCCTGCTTCATCCAAAACAGAAAACTACTTCTGCTGATTATCTCTCTATCATATTTCAAAGTAATGAATATTCCAATATATCGCAATATATTCAATCTTTGCAAACCACAATTCTACTGTTCGTTACAGATAAATACTGAATAACACTTTCGCTACTGAATAACAATAATTGCGCGTTCTTCGTTTGGTTGCTGTGATTGGTCCAGACATATTGCGATAACTCTCGGCTTTTGATATGTCATGAGCTTGAATAAGTGTTGGTATTGCATAGTATTGATATTGCTTCTTATAGTGCGGTTTATTGGATTCGAAAGGAATTTATATCTGAGCTCAAAATGAGTGTATCGATTTGGTCTTTTTTGGTTACCCCATTTATGAAAAAAAGGTTTAAATACATTGAAAATTTTTACAGTGAATTCCACTAGATTATCGAAATTTAACTTATTGCTTAATCTAGTAGATTTTATTAGAAAATTAAATTTCTGAAGAGAGAAAGGTAAATGTCTATCAGTTATTCAGCAAAGAAGACATTTTTTTTCAATGAGAGATACATTAAATAATTTTAAAAAGGTTAGATAATAATTAACGCAAAAAAATGATAAAAAATAAATTACATGGTTGCTATGATTAAATTTTGTAGTAAATCGTAAGTTTTTCAAAATACGCGATATCTTTTAAATATCTTAAATTCATATTTTTAGTCATACAAGGTCATCCTTTGTTAAATTAAAAATAAGAAACGATAATGATCATTGATAAAATGAAGTTTTTCAGGATGGAGTGATTTATTTATGCCAAGATTAAACGAAGGATATGTGACGAAAGGATCATGATGTATCGGTGGTTTGTTCCGGACCCATTTTGTGTACAGAATAAACGAAATCAGACTCAGCCCACCCCCCTCCCGAACTCTATTTGAACCAAGTAAAACAAAGTTTGGTATTTTTAACTATTAATTAAGTTCTATGAAACAAAAATTGTATGCATTTTTATGTGGATAATTTTGAATTTAATTTTATTAAATGTGCTTTGTAATCATATATTTAATCATATCATACTGGTGAAAATGAGACTTAAAAAAAGATTAATAGAATAAAATGAGAAGAATAGGGATATAATATCTTTAAATAAAAGCTTTATGAAAGTAATGGTATTGCAAATAGTTATTAAACAATTAGTTTATTTTTTTTTAATATTTTGTTTTACAAAATATAAAAAATAACATTTATGTTAGATATAAACATTTTAATTCATTGCAATCAACTAGGTTTTATGTTTAAATTGTTAATACTATATAATTTTTCTTTAAAAAATTGCAAATTCTCTTACCCTCTCTCCCTCCCCTTTAAATTAGTATCGGGATATATCAGCAATATCAATATTAAATTGTTGATATATTGCGATATTAAATTTCTGATACTGTCCAGCCCTACTTATCACTCATTGGTTTTGACTGATAATGATCGTTAAAGGGGAGTACTATTTTATCAAATATATCTAAATACAGGGAAACTTCAATTTAACATAAAATAATTAAAATAACTTACCTTAATGTTGCTTTTTTTTACAGAAAAGTCATATAAATGAACGATACCATCGAAAACATCTCCATCAACAGTTATATCAGGATCATCCAAAACTAGATATTGAATAGAAAATCCAAACAGTGTTCTTACAGGCAAGTATTTGGTGTCATTAAAAGTTAATGAATAAATTTCCTTTACACCAGAAACTGCATCCGATTCTATAATCGTGTTGTCTTTATTCTTGCACACACCACCCAATTTTCGAAGATCGTAACAAGATCTTGGCAAAGGTTCAAAGTTTTGATCAGATAAAAGGTTAGATGCATTAACGACTTCTGTAATATCATTTTCTTGAGAAGTGCCACGTAAAAAGTAAGATGCATCTATTACGCCTGTAGTTTCATTTAAATGAGAAATGCCAGGTAAAATGTTTGGTGCGTCTACTACTACAGTAGTTTCACTTTCTTGAGAAATACCAGGTAAAATGATAGATGCAGCTGCTACTTCGGTGAGTCCGTTTTCTTGCAAAATGTCAGTTAAAATGTTAGGTGGATCTACTACTTCTGTAGTTCTGTTTTCTTGAGAAATGCCAGGTAAAATGTTTGGTGCGTCTACTACTACAGTAGTTCTATTTTCTTGAGAAATGCCTTGTAAAATGTTAGGTGCATCTACTACTTCTGTAGTTTCATTTTCTTGAGAAATACCAAGTAAAATGTTAGATGTAGCTGCAACTTCTGTAGTTATATTTTCTTCAGAAATGCCAGGTAAAATATTAGGTGCGTCTACAACTTCTGTAGTTTCATTTTCTTGAGAAAGTCCAAGAAAAATGTCAGATGCTTCTGCTACTTCTGTGGTTCCATTTTCTTGTGCAAAAGAAGGTAAAACGCTGCTTGCATTTATTGAATTATTGCTGAATTGAATAAGTATATAAACCATAAAGCAAACTTGGAAGCAATATTGCAACATTTTTAATGATTATGAGGGAAAGTGTTTTACAGTTATACACAGAAAGCTCGATTGTTGCACTCTTTACTATATTTATGCAAACAGAATATTTCACTGATATTTATCAATCATTATTCGGATATTCCATACAAAAGAAATCTATTTCACTAAATTTATAATAAATAACCTGCAGTTAACGAAACATCTTACTCTGTTTGTAAATATTAATTTCCCTTGCAGTTTTCAGTTATTGAATCATCATACCAGTTTAAATCCAAATCATTTTTCAAAGGTTTTTCTTCATCAACACAATCTCATAAAGAATGTTTACGATTATTTTTTTAGCATAAATAAAGTAGTGTTATTTTTCTTCTTTACTCACATAGGCACAGTTTGGTTCGAGAAGAAAATTTTATGCTATTTTCCTACACAAAATTATAAAAGAAAACTAAGAAGTATATCTGTTTTATTTTTTTATATTTTTTGAATAAGGTAACTTGAGTATATATATATATTTTTTTTTAAATCATGCTAGTTATTCATTTTTGAAAATAAATTTTTTCAGGTACAAAAATGACAAGCATAAAATAAAATACTATGCGAAGGAAGCTTTGTAAAATACGCTTATAAATTAACACTATTTTCTTTTAAACTTTTATAGAATAATTGCTTTTGTAAATTAGACTTTATATTGTTTTCACAAACAAATATTCGAAAAAAAAATCTGAAACTGCTCTTGAAACATCGCACGTAACAATGAAAATTTACTTTACCTTTCTTTCTTTAAAAAGTTTCGTAGATATTTTAAAAACACCTACCAAAAATACACATATGTTTCCTTTAATATGCCATAATTAAAAATAGACTAATATCACCAACTAAATTATAAAATCTTCTGTTAATTTTTGTTATCGTCAAAATCTATTAACACAAGTTATGGAGTTTCTTGCCAAATGAACTACAGAGCTCCTTATTCTAACAAGTACGGTTAACTCTCAGTTTTACTTTCCGTATTTTACAATGCATGCGATAAGACAATATCAAACTCATTGATTTCTTTCAGTTAAAATTTTGTTGAATAAAGGTCGTAACGTCCCTAGTATTTTTAAAACAATTATATCATTGTGACTTTTGTATCAATTTTGCATGAAAAAATAATATGGAAATCAAATAATTTGTGATAGAGAAAGGAGATTAGATACACAAACTCTGGTAAAATGATAAAAATAGAGATTATGTGTAAGCACTTTTTCCAATCCTTTTTGTTTTCTAAACATACCCATATGTTCACTCACAAAAAATCGTCTAGATAATGTTATCTTTTTCCCCCTTAACAGTTTCGTATTTTTGACGCATTAAACTAAAAATAGGGACAAACCACTACTTCTTCCGTACTAAGACCTTATATAATCGAAAAATGGTCTGCCCAATTATTAAACCGAAGATTACAGTTAAAAATTTACGATATCCAAAAGTTTTCAGCAACGAAGCAAACTCTTTTTGCCCGGCAAAACTATTAAGGGCTTAATACGCGAGATATTAGAATATTTTTCACCTTTTTATTTTCTCGTGTCTATACGAGAAGAAAATATTGGATTCGTAAAAAATTCGAATTTCGCTTCTCGATGGATTTATACGTTTTAGAAAGTTCTGAACCTGATTTGACTGCATATAGAAAATGTCTGAGTCTGTCTATCTGTATGTGTGTCTGTGTGTGAGAAAAAGTTTGTGGGCGCTCAAGAACTAATGCACAGAATTTAATAATACTTTAAATTCAGTTACATCTCGACAGAAATTGGTACTGATTAGTTTTTGGTGTAAATCGCCCAACAGGCGGCACTGCTATGCTTCGCTTTTTACGATTTCTCCAATAGCTCTATCTCAAGACCTAATGCACGAATTTTCATCAAACTTCAGATTAAGTTAGACGTTGACATAAGTATTTGATGATTAGGTTTTGGTGTAAATAGTCCAACAGGTGGCGCTCATATGCTGCATTTTTCATAATTTACACGATTTTAGTAGTAGTCATATCTTTATAGCTAATACACGGAATTTCATCAAACTTCATATTCTGTTAGACCTTGACATAAGTTCAAGCTGATTAGGTTTACGTGTAAATCATATCCTATCAAATACGTCACCTGTAAAAAGTGCAGCCAAATCTCGTGACTCTTTTACCATAAAAGTTTTGACATCGTGTAAAGCCAAGTTTAACTTATCTTATTAATTCTGAAATTTTCATTCACAAATCACTCCTAGTCTCTACATCTTTAGTTAATTGTTATTTTGTAACTTTGCAATTACGCAACACATGGAAGTTATTACACCTTACTATGTTATGGGATGGGATGGTATAATTTGATTAAGGCTAATTATATACGCACATTAATTCTCTTTATTTATTTATTTATTTATTTATTTAGCGCTATTTTTAAAATTTTAATAAGGAAAATAAATACGTCATCTCCCCATTTGCTCCTTCAGTTAACCGTTTAAAATCTTTAAACGACTTCTGCGCTAGTTGTTACTTTATTTTAACAATAAATAATTAACCACCAAAATTCAGTCCTGTGCAAAATTGTCGCTTTCTCCTTGCCCTCCCCCCCCCCCCCTTTTTTTTTCTAGCACAAAAAAATTAAAGCCTTTAAAACTGTTTCATTTAATTTTTTTTCTGTCCTATATATCTTTATTAACGTTAAATAACCCCCTAATAAGAATCCAACCCCCCTTAAAATTTCTGCTTCTCATCATTTGCCAGCTTATAAAAGTTAAAAACCAAACTGCTTTACATTTTTTAAATTTTCTTTTTTCTATTTACTACCTTATTGTAACAATAACAATAAATAAATCATTTAAAAAGTCTCCCTGCCCGATATTGTGTCTTTCCCCCCCCCCCCCCATCTTTTCTACCACACAAATTTAGTCTTTAAAACTCTCCTTTTTTTTCTGTTTCAACTGTATAACTTTAGTAATGACAAATTACTATTTATGGTTTGTTTTTTTATTGTAACAACAAATAATCGTTTATCTAAATTCCTCCCCCCCCCCTTAAAATTTTCGTTTTCCCCTTTTCCCTCCTGTGTTCAGTTTTCAAATTAAAGCTCTTTAATATTTAATTCCTGCCCTATTAAACTTTATAGTAATGATAAATAGAACTAAATCTAATAAGTGGAACTAGATCTAATAGAACTGTAACCTTTCTAAAAAATATATTTACTGCTCCCCCATTACCCCCCTACACTTAATACAATATAGGGTAGATGTGCCAGTAATGGACCCCCTTCCAGTAATGGGCCACTTTCAAAGTTTTTGATTTATAAAAAAGTAACCAATAAAAATTTAGCCTTTTATATATTTATTTATTATTCCTACTTGCTTGTTTTATAATCTGGGTTATTGTTGATACTTTTAATCAAACCAATCAGGAAGCAGAAAATAATGTTTCACAGTTCCACTGATTTTCTTTGAAAATCTTAATGAACATGCTAAGAGCTGGCTTCACCTAAATAATTTATATATTTTTGATTTTCTTGAAAAAATTGCATGTTTTTGTTTGGACAATAATAGCAAACTTTGAATTTTACATACTAATGGCAATTTACAAAATTTCATTTATTTTTCAGGTTTTAGGACCATGGTCCATTACTGGAATGCTTAATTAGTCAATTTCCAGTAATGGACACCCCATGTAGACATTACTAAAAAAGCAATTTCGGTAATGTTCATAGTGCATAATTTTTTTTAATTGTATTGAAAAGCTAAGTAATCAAATATAATTTTAAAATTTCAATTACCAGAATGTAATTCACAATATATATTTTTTATATAAATAGCTAATTTTATTAATTTGACGTAATTAATAATTTTTTAAAGATTGTAATCAAATTATTTTTTTTGTAAAACGTACCTTGCACGTTTTATAATGTGGCAGTCAACACCCATCAGGAAGCAAAGAATAATTTTTAAGGGCATGGGAAAATGAGGGGCTTATGGGGTTCAAACTCTCTCCATTTAAAAAAAAGACAATTTTTTAAGTCGCACAAGTTCTTAAAAATCGTTTATTTTCTGTCTTAAATGTTTCATTATACATCTCTGACAAAAGAACTACATACATAACCCCCCCCCCCCTATAATATTAAATTTATAGTAGCAATGAAAGTACTAAATCTGCAGATCAGGGGGCTCAAATGTCAGTTCTGATAGTTTATTTTGAAATAATTTTATTTAGTTAAAAAACATTCAACCTACACTTTCATTTATTTGATATATTTTAGACAAATTGCTAAAAGTAATATATAAAGCAGTTTTAGGAAGTTTAACTGTTAAGAGTAACAAGAAATATGATTCCATGCACTGGTACTCCAAAACACTTTTTTTTAAATCCCCCCCCCTCCCTTAATGACTCAATAATTTGATAAATATACTTCTTTGAAATTTAGTATTCTAAACCTTCTATCTAAAATAATTAAAATATCGATCTTGTGATAATAACAATAATTAATTTAAAGAGTGAATTATTCTCATAAATATTTTATTAATTATTGATATCCTAATTCTTAAATTTATTTGAAAATGACTATTTTATTTCATTAATATGCCTTCATTAAATTCTTGTTTTAAATACAATCATAAAATCAATTACCTATTATTTTTTGTGGGGTGTCCATTACTGGAACAGAGAGTGTCCCATTACTGGAGCAGAGGGTGTCCATTACTGGAATTTAGGGTGTTTTGATTTATTTGTGTTATTTACAATTAAATTTTGATTCACATTGGGAAATGTGACTATGAGCATGATTAAATATTGTTGATAGATTAATATAATATTAAAAAAAAGTGGAATATAATAATTATAGCTATTAATTAAAAAATATTTAAAAAAGAAATTCCTTAAGGGTGTCCATTACTGGCACATCTACCCTAGTTACATAATCATGTTAATGCCCCTTCCAAACTTTTGGTTATTCATCCCCCATCTTTTCGCTTTCCTCCTTCACGTGCTGCATTTGACATTTTGAAATTTACTATAAATCAAAAGTAATTTGAAATAACTATAAGTATAATTGTCTTCTAAATTTCAGCACTGCCACATGTCGAAATCCCCCTCCCCCCCCTTGAATTGCAAAAATGAAACCCTGTGTTAAGAAGTGTATATTATAATTAAAAAATTTATACGTCCTCATTTATTTATTTATTTTTTTTATTTATTTATTTATTTTATTTTATTTTATTTTTTATTTTATTTTTATTTTATTTTATTTTTTTTTTGGGGGGGGGGGGTCTTTGATTTTTATTTAAAGAAATGTGTACGAACCTTGTAACATATTTTTAGCTATAATCTGTACTCATTTTAGAAAAAAAAAAAAAACTTGATTTTTCGCTTTGAAGACCCTTTTTAGAGTTGGGGATCAGGGCCCCGTTTACTTTTGCGGCTCTCAGGCTCTACCCCAAATTAATTAAAACAAATATCTCCCCCCCCCCCAAAAAAAAATAAAAATAAAAATAAAATGTATATCGTTATAAAAGCATATTAGAAGATTTATACGATAGCAAAATTTAAAACATTTTTTTTTAATTAGAACTAATAAACTGAAGCTATACTTTTGAGTACCGTCGGGACAATATGGATAAAATCATTTCACAACTTAAAAAATTGCACTTTTTATAGCATTTATAACATGATACATGTATACATTCTTGATGAAAATCATGAAAACAAAATTTTCCTTTCATTTAAAACAAAACAGCATTGCATATCAACTAAATTTTTAAAAGTAATAAAAAAGGTTCAAACGCCTGTAAAAAAACTTTTTTTTCTTAACCTTTACAGTTGTTTAATATTTTTCTATGCGCCGAATTAAAAAATGGTTCGCTTTATCCTCTATCACGTAAGACTTTTAACAAAGTGAGGATGGATATCGAGGAAAATAACACTAACGATGCAACAGAATTTTAAAAATATCAGCTGTTTCTTACCCTTTATTAATAAGTTACATATGTCATAATTTCCGCAAATTTGAATACCATTATAATGTATTGTAATGGTATTCAAATTCCTCTCGATAGTCCCCTTCATCCTTTCTGACTTTTGCTCTGCTTAATTATGGAGCAACCAGAATTAGTCGGGTATGTTTATTAGTGTCGGGTGTCTTTATGACAAAAATTGTAACAATGGTGTTCTACGAGACCATTTTATGGCATGAAATAAAGGTATTTTGCGAGGCTAACGAAAAAGAAAGGCTACCGCGGTGCTTTACGCAAATCTTTTTTTACAGACCGCGGGAGTCACGTGATGTCCGAATGCACCAATACAGATGTACGAAAAGCGCAATACGTCACTCTAGCGGTCTCGAGGCTAACGAAAAAGACAGGCTACCGCGGTGCGTTCCACTTATCTTTTTTTACAGACCGCTAGAGTGACGTGATGCTCTTTTCGTACACCTGCATTGGTGGATTCGAGCCTCACGTGATTCCCGTGGTCTGTAAAAAAAGATACGCGTAAAGCACCGCGGTAGCCTTTCTTTTTCGCTAGCCTCGAGCGGTCTGAAAAAAAGATAAGTGGAATGCACCGCGGTAGCCTGTGTTTTTCGTTAGCCTCGGGTATTTTGGCTATGATGTCATACACTCACGTAGTTTTCCTTTTTTTTTTTTTTTTTAAATCGGTTATAAAAAAGAACGAAGTCGCCAAATTTAGGGGATTTTTTACTTTAATGGCAACTTACCTATAGTATTAATTAAGTTATTGGTTTGGCGCGGGCTTGAAAATCGCGCCAACCAAAAACTCGCCAAACATCGGTGCGTGAGAGTGCTGTTCCTTTGAGTATTTTCTTCGAAATGAGCATAAAAAAATAGATAAGAAATTCTCGTCCTTTTAAAGAAAAAAAAAATTACGTTTCATGCCTGTGTCATCCTTATATTCTCATGCTAAAAGCTAATAGTACTGCACATCAAAAAACACTTAAAGTATAAAGTAACAAGAACGAAAAATCATCCGTTAAGCATAGATTATGTAACACTTTCCAACGTTTCCAAAATAATTGTACAAATCATACCGTTTAATAAGCTAAAAGATACATCTAAGTAAACAATTTGGAAAACGCATAACATATTTAAAAACATAATTTCAGGAATTTCCAACATATACAATATTCGGGAAAATATCCGAATTCTTTTATTCAGCCCTGTATAGGATCTATAGATTTGTATATATACTACATAGGATGCTAAATTTTAGTTCAGTTAGGAAAAGCGTACCACAGTTTAAAATTCTCCGTCTGGTGTTTCTGACAATAAACAGAAATGTGTTCGCGAACTTTTGTGTTTCCTTGTATAAGGATCTACAGAATTTATACACACCACGTAATAGACAAAAAGCAAGTTAAAATTAAAATCGCGTTCAGTAACTTAAAACGCACTTCCAGGAATTATTGTTAACAGAGAGTAGAGAATTATTTTGTGTGTCCCTGTAAATGAACGATGACTGCTATACACACACTATTCTGTAGTAAGCCTCTTGTAATGCACCTTAGTGATATATATAAATTTCAATGCGTTTAAAATAGTGAAACATTATTTAAATAAACCGCAGACGATTTTTCTCCATAGACGTAATGTAGCGGAATTCTTTTGACTGTCCCTGTAAAGTAACTATAAGTGCTATGCACACCCTATTCCATATTAAGCTTATTCTAATGCACCTTCGTGATATATATAAATTTCAATGCGTTTAAAATAGTGAAACATTATTTAAATAAACCGCAAATGATTTTTCCCCATAGACCGCAATGTAACGGAATTCTTTTGAGTGTCCCTGTAAAAAACTATAAGTGCTACACACTTCCGTTGAAATAGGGAACATGCTATAGATAACGACAATAACGTATAAACATTGCAGATCAATCCGAGCATATTTACGGGAGTTAGAGCACGAACAGACGACCAGACGGCCAGACAAACCGAAGTCATAAACACTTTTCAACTAGGTTGGAAAGTGTTAAAAATACTTTCCTTTTTAATTTATACTAATATTATAAAGAAGTAAAGATTGGTTTTTTGTTTGTAGGCGGTAATCTCTCGAACTACTGAAGCGATTTCAAAGTGATGGTGGCAAATTGATGGTGACAATCCCTGCTCCAACATAGGCTATATTATATGTCGGTGCCACTACCCCCAGGGAGGTGCAGGAGCAAAAAACGTTCTAAAATTTCGATTTTCTTTTATACTGAAGGAGCTAGAAACATGGAATTTGGCATGGTAGTTACCTATAAGATGTAAATGCTCTCTAAGAACAAATTTAAAAAAAATCGAAATTAAAAAAATCCCTGACGGCTCGGCCTACAGGCACAGGTAGATTTCGAAGACGCAGACCGTGGGGCACCTGTTTGTCGGGAATTGCGGAAGAAATGACCTTATTGTGATGATGCTGCAGTTGGAACCGCATACTTCGAAACCAAACTTGTTTGCAGGCGGAGTCAGCAAGGATTTTTTTTTTTTTTTTTGCTATATGAGTTGGTCCTATAAAAAACATGTCAATATAAAAGTTTTAGATAATATTAAGAGGATTTATAATAAGTTTAAGCGGATTTGAAATTTTGGGAATTGACGAAGTTATGAATTTTTTTCTTCTAAAACCCCCCTCCCCCCCCCTAAGACAATTTTTAATTATATCAAAAATCTGTCATACATAAATTTTCGGCCCTTCTCCTAAAAGTAATAATAACTTCAAACGGATTCGATATGTATCATAATGAAGAAATTATGGGTTTTTTCTGTTTTCACAAAACGTCCCCCCCCCATTCCCCCCCCCCTTGGTTCGATTTTGCCCATTAACGAACTTGACCAAGATTTTATGCCCCTTGATTTTATGTATCAGTTTCGAAAAGATGCGGGAGTTGGAACCGCCTACTTCGAAAAATAACTTGTTTGCAGGCGGAGCCGGCAGGGATTTTTTTGTTTTTAATTTTTTTTTTTGCTATAACGGTTGGTCCTATAAAAAACTTGTCAATATAAAAGTTTTATATAATATTAAGAGGATTTATAATAAATCTAAGCGGATTTGATATCTTGTGAATTGACGAAGCTATGATTTTTTTTCTTCTAAAACCCCCCTTTTTTCCCCCCCTTGGGGGCATTTTTAATTATATCAAAAATCTGTCATACATAAATTTTCGGCCCTTTTTCTAGAAGTAATAATAACTTAAAACGGATTCGATACGTATAATAATAAAGAAATTATGAGGGTTTTTCTGTTTTCACAAAAAGCCCCCCCCCATTTCCCCCCCTCTTGGTTCGATTTTGCCCAGTAACGAACTTGACCGAGATTTCATGACCCTTGATTTTGTATCAGTTTGGAAGAGATTTATGCAGAATTTTTCCAGTTATCGTGGTCAGAAAAAAGTGACATAGATAGATAGATAGATAGATAGATAGATAAAGTTTTGAACTGGGGGTGGTTTTGGGTTCTGGGAGTCATGATCGGCGTAGATCTGCAAAAAATTTTCAAAATTTCCAACTTAGGTGAGAATGTAATAGGTAGTATTTCTTACGAAATCTACCTAAAAGGGTGAGATGAGCGAAAAGCGTTCTAAAAACATTCTAAATTACAATTTCTATGGAATCTCTGGAACTACAGAACTGTTTTCAAAAGTGATGGCGGCAAATTGATGATGACAGTTCCTGCTCCAACATAGGCTATATCTTATGTCTGTGCCACCACCCCCAGGGGAGTGCAAAAGCGACAAACATTCCAAAATTTCGCTTTTTTTTTATACTGAATGTGTTAGAAACATGAAATTTGGCGTGGTAGTCACTGATAAGATGTAAATGCTCTCTAAGAACAAATTCTAAAAAAAATTCGAAATTTAAAACTGTGAGATGAGCGAAAAGAGTTCTAAAAACATTCTAAATTACAATTTCTATGGAATCTCTGGAACTATAGAACCGTTTTCAAAAGTGATGGTAAAAGTCCCTGCTGTAACATAGGCAATATTTTATGTCGGTTCCACTATGACAGGGAGGTGCAAAAGCGGAAAACGTTCTAACATTTCGATTTTTTTTAATACTGAAGGAACTAGAAACTTGAAAAATCCCTGACGGCTCGGCCTACAGGTACAGGTAGATTTCGAAGACGCAAACCGTGGGGCACCTGATTATTGGGAATTGCAGAAGAAAGACCTATTTGCCATGATGTGCCAGTTGGAACCACCCACTTAGAAATATACCTCTGCCTGCAGGTGGAGCCATCAGGGATTTTTTTTTTTTTTAATTTTTTTTTTTTTTTTTTTTTTTTTTTTTTACCGTAAAAGTTGGTCCTATAAAAAACTTGTCAATATAAAAGTTGTAGATAATTTTAAGGAAATTTACAATAAATTTAAGCGGATTTGATATCGTGGGAATTGACGAAGTTATGAATTTTTTTTTCTAAATCTCCCCTTTCTCCCCCCCCCCCTGGGGGGGGGGTCATCCATCTACTGGCCAGTGGCCACAGAGTAAAAAAGTTGAAACCTATACATAAAAGTTGAACCTATACATAAAAATCATGAATTTTTTAGAACGGGCACATAAAAATCACAATTTTGTCAAGTAGCCGCATAAAAATGACAAATCCATCTAGTGGGTGCATTCTTCCAAATTTGCAACCGAACAGCGCTGTATGTATGGATAATGCTAATTACCCCCCCCCCCCCTACCCAACATCTCCTCGAAACAAAATTCTCTCTGTGCTACTGATGGTGGTCCTCGACAACCCAACAATTTTTTAAGTGGCCCTTCGCCTAAAAAGATTGGGCACCTCTACTATCAATTAACAATAAATTAACCTATCGCTTGTGTCATGTATTCATGAGCGGTGACTGCAATGCAAATTCTTGTTTACAAGAATAAGACTCATATTAGGTATTTTATTATTTATTTATTGTTTGTTTACTTATTTTGATTTGATTTTCTTGTCCTTTTAGAAATTGACTTTAGATTGTTACTTAAATGGTGAGATGATTGTCAATTACCTGTTTTATCGATAAAAATGATACAAGGTAAGGAAATTGCATCGTGTCGAGTGAATATTTAGGAAGTATTTTAAAAACCGCAGATTAAAGAAGATTTGTGTTTTACTTGTTAGTTATATTTTGCAACTCTCCAAATTGCTGTAATGTAAATATAGTATAAAGTTTTATACTATACTAAACTTTCCTCTGTTGTATAGCTAATTTTATTGGAAATAAACCCTGAAAATGCATTGTTGTAGTAATCAATTATTTTTGCAGTTATGTAAATTCTGTCATAACAATTTTCAACTAAGGGAAATCTTACATTGGACATTTAATCACAGTATTTTAAATAAGAAAACTTAAAATATTTGCAAATTAAAGAAATGAATGAAGAGATTTTGTTTAAAATTACATCTAAACATTTTTTTTTTTTACAAAAAATGCAAAATTCGCCATTTATTCGGGAAATTATCACAAAATTCTACTAATAAAATGGGACTGTAAACAAACCGGTTCAAAATGTGTCCTTTTTAAAAATTAAATTCCATCCCAGCGGCCCTGTTGTTATGTTAGTCGAGCACTAGCTGATCGACAAAATTTTTTAATCTCGCCAACATTTTTTTTCTGACCAATCTTTAACATAAGCTAATAAAGTATAGCCAACATTTTAACATTGCTATATAGTATCTTAAAAAACTTACTTAAAAATAGCTGAAATATAATCTTGATAAAATACGTAAACACAAACATATGAATACAAATAACAAAATCTCATGTAATCGGGTTGGGGAGACCGGTACACAGTGGACCACTTTTTCAGTTAAAATTTTTTTTTTCTCTTTAACAGACTGACCAATCTGTATGAAAATATTTTTGAATATTCCTTAAACCTTCTTACATCCATCATAATTTTCTCACAACATAGTTTTCAATACATTAAAATATATATATATATATACACTGGTCCACCCACCAGGGTACAGTGGACCACTATTAGGTATTATCTAAAATATAATATAAATCTATTTTTCATTAATCTAATTCTTTTTTGTTGCCCCTTCATTCGCAAAGTAACATAGTAATATAAATTTTGAAACAAAAACAAAAAATTAATTATATTTTGAAAATAATAAGATTAATACAGGAACAATTGCAATTTAGTTGAAGTTATTACCTAAGTACAAAAAAAATCAGCTCACATTAAAATTTGCAAATGAAATTCCAAAGTACTTATCAGTAAGATTGAGCCTGGAATTTTCAAGAAATAATTTTGGATCTGCGAGCAACATTATGAAATCATTGACATCAACAGCAGATTCATCTACAGTTTCGGGAGAAATAAACTGATTTCCATTCAATTTGCATCTCATGAATCTTACTTGAATAGAATCATCAACAATTAGACTACAGTTATATTTATCAAAGGCAGTAAATACAAAACAAAATATTTCTTACTATGTTAAAAAAATTGTTATTTTTATTTGTTTACTTTATTTTACAGTTAATTCTACTTTAAAACAATCTTTCTTTATAGAAACCAAGCAATTATTACATATTTTGAACATTCTGCATTAGAGGAGCAGAGAGGATTGTGGACCACTGTGCCCCAGGAGTGGGTGGTCCACCGTACCCCATGTTGAAGTTCAATAAATAATCATATTAATATTGTTTATAGCTTTCTTTTAAACATATTAACTTTAAAGTAAAATAAAAACAAGTATCTTAGCTTTTCAAAAAAGCTGTTTTATTTTATTTATCTACAACCTTTAATTACTAAAAAAATAAGAATATGATGATGAAAAATTTTACTTTTAGAAGCTCAAAACAACAAAGCAGGATAAAATAGTTCAATCTGAGCTAAACATACTTTCTGAAGGCTATAAATAATCATTGCAGTGCTGTTGTCTATTAGGATAGAAGAGAAGCTTAAAAAAAATTTAAATAAATAAAATATTAGGGGGTGGTCCACTGTGTCCATAGGTTCACTGTGTACTGGTCTCCCTTATATTAATGATAGGCTTAGTCAATAACAAAAATGTTAAAGTAAGCCATAACATAAATTAGAAACATTGTATTTCATAATGAAAACATCGTATCTAATTTTATATACATAAAAGTGAAAACTTACGTTATATAAATTCCCTATATAATATACCAAAGTTTCATCACAATTAAACGTATTTCAATCACACTGAAATAAAAAGTTTTAGTTATTAAATTTGTGTGAGGTGAATGATGGGAAAGTTTAATTTGGAGAGTTGGAAAATATAGCTAACAAGTACCTTCCTTATATTATTTTTAACGATAAAACAGGTAATACTATTGACAATTATCTCACCATTTACGCCACTAAATCAAAAGACAATTTCTAAAAGGACAATCTAATCAAAATAAGTAAACAAACAATAAATAAATAATAAAATACCTCATATGAGTGTTATTCTTACAAAAACAACATTCGAGACTCGTTGAAAACAAACAGATGATTGATTTGTTGATTAGAGGCTGTTTCAAATTAACTGATAAAAAAAAATCTGAATCTTTTTTTCCTTTAAAAAATGACAAATTAAATATATAAATAACAATTAAATTGTATATATATAATTATAAAATATTTCAATATTTTAATCAAGGAATCTAAATATTTTCCGACTTAATGAAGATTTTGAAATAAGAAATTCTTTATTATAACAAAAAAGAAAAATATACAAACAATAATTTAATTTAATACATATACGAGGCGTGTTTTTTAAGTAAGTACCGTTTTGTGATTCCAACGCCGCAGGGCTACGGTCGGCGTTCCGCACATGCGCTGGTTACCTACATCTCTTGTCTACGCACTGACGCCATTACAGTCTGATTCTTCATTGTATACGTTGTTTACTGAGTGTTTAAGATGCCTCCGACAATCGTGAGTCCCGCCGATTGTGAAGTACGGGCTGTTATACGATTTCTTAGTGCTAAAGGCGTAAAACCGATCGATATTCATCGTGAGATCTGTGAAGTTTACGGACAAAACATTATGAGTGATGGAATGGTAAGGAAATGGGTGAGAGCATTTAAAGATGGCCGCACAAATGTGTATGATGAAGAACGGAGTGGGCGTCCTTCGGTCGTTAATGAAGATTTGGTGCAGAAAGTGGACGAAAAGGTGAGAGAAAACAGACGCTTTACAATTTCATCATTGTCCGACTGCTTTCCTCAATATTCTCGTAGTGTTTTGTATCGCATTGTGACCGAGAACTTGAATTACCGGAAATTGTGTTCACGTTGGGTTCCAAAAATGTTGACGGATTTGCACAAAACCCAACGTTTAGGCAGTGCATTGACTTTCCTTGAGCGGTACCACAATGAAGGTGAAGATTTTTTAGACCAAATTGTTACTGGTGACGAAACATGGGTGGCTTACGTCACACCAGAATCGAAACAACAATCCATGGAATGGCGACATTCATCATCACCCAAAAGAGTGAAGTTTAAGCAAACAATTTCTGCCCGGAAAATCATGTGCACAGTTTTTTGGGACAAAAAAGGAGTATTGCTAGTGGAGTTTCTGCCTCGTAATGAGACAATCAATGCAGCGTCTTATTGTGAGACATTGAACAATCTGCGTCGTACAATCCAGAACAAAAGACTTGGCAAGTTGAGTAAGGGTATCGTTTTGCTGCATGACAATGCCCGTCCACATGTGGCTAATCGGACCAAAGATCTCATCAAATCTTTTCAATGGGAAACTCTAGATCATCCACCATACAGACCTGATCTGGCGCCCAGCGACTACCATTTGTTCCTGCACTTGAAGAAACACCTGGGCGGTCAGCGTCTTCAAGACGATAACGAAGTCAAAACATTTGTGATACAGTGGTTAAGAAGTTAGGCGGCAGAATTTTATGAGGAGGGTATTCAAAAACTGGTGCCACGTTATGACAAGTGCCTCAATATTCACGGAAATTATGTAGAAAAGTAGATTAAGGTACAGGCTTTCATGTAAAAATAAAATTATTGCGATATCTTTGCACGTCTTTTTTTAATTCCAAAACGGTACTTACTTAAAAAACACGCCTCGTATATTACATATTAAAAATTGCATTAAAAACTGTTTTCGTATTAAAACAAAAAAGAATCTAAAATAGTTTTTCAGCGATATGGATATGCTTTAACGTTTAACTGTAACCGTAATAGGCAAGAGCTTCCTTATTGCGCAGTAATAAAAAGCAGTGAAAAGGCTGAAGATCTGTAATGTTAGTCTACCAGAAAAGGCATAAGAAAAGAGTCCGATTTTTAAACTGGATTATATAAAAAAACAAGAGTTTTCCTACGTTAGCTCAAAATCTTACTCTCTTCATCTAAAAGCGATTAATATAATATATTAATTTAAAAAAAATCGTTCGATCCATTTTCGAGATAACACCTCTGTGCCCATTACACCATTACATCTCCCATTTTCGCTTAAAAATTGGTTTCCAGATCTCAAAATCTACTGCATGTAGAAATCTATAAATTTCAGGATAGAGTTAGGCCATAGATATAAGACTAATGTGAAAAAATCGAAACGGTATGCCTCATATTTACTGAGATATTAAATGTCGGCGTTTCGATTTTCCTTTGATGTCCTGCTAGTTGTATATATGAGAGTGACGGAATCTTCGGTTTTGGGCTTACGGTTTTCGGTTTTCCGCTGCGTCACTCAAGATACTACCGTCTCTTATGATTATCTAGCCACTGGCGAATCGAAAAAGAAAGCCTTTCCACGGAGATTTACAGCGCATGCTCAGTTTCCATCAAGTAGTTTATTCTCTGAACTCCTCAACTCTGTGTGGAAAATGCAAGGGAAAATCAAAGACATACATAGACTGGCAAAACTGTCAGTTTAACTGAGGATTTTTGATCACAGCTGACGTACGTCAGATTATTGACATTTCATGTAGTAGTATATTATGTGTGGTTAGCTGTGTTGCGCTATAATTTCTTTATTCGAGATTTTTTCTATTTTTTTTTTTTTAAATCGTTATTAAATTTAAACGTATATTGCCTAATTTAACACTTTATTGTGGTATTAGCTTGTTATTAGGACGAAATCGCAATTGTTATATTTGTGTGTTGCATACAATAGCACCGGCAATAAAGGCATAAATAAAACTTTATCTTTCCATCGGTAAGTCAAATTTTATTTATGAGTATACTTAAGAATGTCCTTTTTAATAAATCTTAGTATCATTGTTTCATTTATTTAGTCAGTGTTATTTAAAGTGAGGACAAAATAAAATTCATCAATTTGATCTGGCCATGAATTTATGGCACAAATGGGATTTATTTAAAAGTACTTATTTGATTATAAGTTGTTTAATTGAGATATGTTTCATTATCATATAAACACTGAGATATCAGCTCTCGGTGTTATATAAAACTATTTTTTTTTTTTAGTCTGAACAGCAAAATTATATTTATTCATAACATTTTAATCAATAAAAATATAACTTTCTTATGAATCGTTTCATTTTAATTTAGCTGTTAAAGTAGATAGCTGTTTTGGAATTCCTAATGCATTTCTAATATATACTATACCTTGCAGAGTGTGGTATAAAATAAAAATATTTACTGAAACACTAAGAACTTTTTATTAGTGTTGTTATAGAAAACTGTACAATTAAAATAACCTTTACAAGTCCCAAATGAATATCAACATATTGATAACCTCCTAAGCTACAATCAAGTTATCTGTGGTCTCCCTACTGATGGAAGTCGAGGAACTGACTTACAAAAGCTGACGTTTGGAAATCAAGGAACTAAGTTAACAAAGTCTTTTGTTACAATTTTTATGCCAGCTGGAGACATTCACAGGCAGAAATTTTTATTTAATTTTTCTGTCTGTAAATGTAACTTGCTATAGCTTGAGATGTCTTCCACGTCCAAGAAACCTCTTGCTGCCAATCTTCATTCACAGTAATTCAATAGGTTGATATTAAGTCCATTTAAGATTTGGAAAAATTATTTTACTGGTACTTTTTTGCATAACAACAGTAATAAAACGTTCTTTGTTTTTCAGTAAATATTTTTATTTTATATTTGTATCTGAAGGTGTTATATATTAGAAATGCTGGTACTTCTCGACTATCTTGGCAAGAGAAGGAAATTTCACATGCATAGTTTCTGGTAACCTATTTACTGTTTCTTTTACAGAAGATTTTTTTCTGTATTTATACAGTTTATTTAATATAAAAAAGTCATTTATTTTTTTGGTACTTCTCCATTATCCCGTCGACCACTTTTCATAAAAAAGTTATTGCCAAACTATAGGATTTAATGCCAAAAATGCAGTCCCAATCACTTGACGTCAGAAGCATTACACGTGTTTGTTAAGTCATCAAGTGGTTTTCAATTCACCATTTACCTGTATTTTTCATTATGTTTTACCGATTTATTAGTTATTTCATTAATTAAAATAACAATTGCATCCTTAAACGGCTGTGCCATGATGTTAAAAGAGAAAATGCATTGAAAAAATGTTGCGTTGCATAGTTAAGTGCAATAAATCAATTTCAACCGATGTTACAAACATTTATTCACCAGCCGAGAAGGATAATTAAGAAAAATAATGTAAATAAATAAATATGCAAGATTTTTTTTTCATTAATATATTGTCATTTTTTTGTTGTTGTTTAAACTTACTGATAGTTGACACTTTGGTGAGTGGGGCTTCTCCGATTTTTTTTTTAATTTTATTTATTTATTTTGATATTACAATGGCAACATTCCTCTATTTTTTTATTTGGCATTACAGTTTGGCGATAATTTTTTTTATGAAAAGTGGTCGATGGGATAATGGAGAAGTACCATTTTTTTTATATACAAACATAAGTAATTTGTATATAAAAAACAATAATAATAATATATATACACAGGGTTGGGGAATTATATAATTTTACTTGCCTCTAGTGAGTGGCTTTTCTGATGAGGCGAGATAATCTTTAAGAAGTCTTTTAAAAACTGCAGGCTATAGAAGAATTGTTTTTATTTCTTAGCTATATTTTGCAACTCTTCAAATTACTGTAATATCACTATGGTAACTAAGTTGTAACCTTATACTAAACTTTCCTCTATTGTATATATTTCTTAATTTTATTTGAAAAAAAGGAACAAAAATGTATTATTGTAGTAAGGATTTACTTTTGCAGTTGCGTAAATTCTGTCATAACAATTTTCAACTGTATGTTGATTCTTGCTGGCTGGTAAGATTTTCTGAAAATTTCCCACTCCTACATACATCTTCAAATCTGCATAGCTCAGGACCAGAGGTTGTGCAGATTTTAGAATTTTGTGAATTTCTGGTCATGCATAACTAAATATGCATAATAATGATGAGATATTTTTTTCTTGAATTATTCAATGAAACTCGTCTTATAAAGGTAGTATATTGATAATTTACTTCAAAATCATAAAAATAAAGACATTTTATCTCATGTTTAGCCAGACTTAATTATTTGAAGTGTTAAGATCATACTCACAGCTATTAACAATTTTTACGCATACAATTATAAATTAAGTATAAATTTTAGAAATATTTTGACAACTATATAAAACAGGCATCTTTTAAGAGCAGCACACAGAAAAAAAAGAGGAAGAGATATTTAAAAAATATGAATGCATTATAGGCCTATAGGTTTAACATTAGTGAAGGGAATTTGAGATGTTACTGACCATGTTTTGGGTATTTATGCATTGTGACATTTTGGTGCTTCGAAATAAAGAATACATTATTTTATCATGTATTTTTGTGAGCAAATATTACAATATGAATTTTATTTTGCCTTTTTAGAACTTAACTGTAGAGCATTCATCATTTTGACGAATGCAAAATTGTATGTTTTATTTAAATACATACTAAAAAATCACTTATTCACTGAAAAAAAAAATCATGAAAGAATAAAATTACAAAGATTTATAATCGGGTCTCTACACTGATCAACAAGAAATTTATTTTGCATGTAAGAAGGCATCCATATTATAAAGGCATGCTATATGCTAATTTAATTGACTGCCAGTTCTTTTTTTTTTTTAAATATATTGTTTATTCATCTTATCAGATTTAACCCTCTTTTCTACAGCTGGAGAAATATTGATTATAAATTGAAAAAACATTTATTTTTTTAAATAACTAATTTTTAGGCATGGTTTTGTATTTTAATCTATTACCACATGGTTCAACAGTAAGTATTTGTTCGTTACAATAATGTAAAGTAACATTTGCCGTAATATAAATAAGTAATAATAATAGTTATAAATTATAACAGTGGTACAACCAGGCAGGATCCTCATTGGGGGCGAGTTTGGAATCATCCTTACTCATAAAATGAAAAATTTTGTTTTGTGACTTGTCCACAGTAAATGTGACACATTAAAATCAATACAATGAGAAGCTATTATTATGAAAAGCTATAATTCATGATAAATTAAAATATATTATAAATGTGATTAAAATTCCAATTTACTGAGTTCCAGTAAGAGATTTTTCTGTGTCACTCTGCAGCAAAACCAAATTTATCTGTGACCATAAGAAAAAATAGTAACCCATGTTAAATAAATTGGAATAAATTAAAAATAAATTGGAAAAATAGTAACCCACCACCAAAATTTACATTTACAAGGAAAATGTAATAAGATGTAGGGATGCACCGGATAGTGACTTTGGTCGAATACTGAATACTCGACTAACTGAATACCTCTATATTTCATGGTTTAAAAGTTTTTAAAAGTTAAATTTCAAAATAATTTTTCATAATATTTAACAGAAAGACAATTTTCATGAAAAAAAAATCACAATTAAACTTTACAATAAAATTTAAAAAAAATTCTATATTTTAAATTATTTAAGAAGGATTAGTCTTAACTTTTTTAATTAATAATAAAAAAATTAACTTATGACTTCTGTGAACTAAAATATATGAATAAAATTTACTTATATTCTAAAACAAATATTTTAAAATCAAAAATAAATTTTCAAGGAATATCTTACAGTAATATAGTATTTATTTGACAAGAAGCGAGTAAATAATAATAATAAATTCAAATGGTGGCAACTTAGCAAGAAAGTTTTTGAAATGTACTAGAATGAATAAAGTGAACGATTATTTTCAGAGGTTGGAAATTTACATGGTGTTTGCAAAATTTTAGAACAAACTTTCTAGGAAGATAATGTGGCCAAGACAAGCATTTTCTGTACAGAAAACCAGCATCACAATCCATTTATTCAATCAAAAATACAAGGTGTTTCACTACAAATAGAACCCTAATTTTTGTTCACAACTTTAACAATAATGAAGATATTTTAGCAAGGTTTTTATCATATTAACTTTGTTTTGTATAAAGTGTATTAGAATCATTGAAGTGATTGAATTTTAATCAGTGATACAGTGTAACTGTCAGCTGCATTCTGAATTAGTGGAATGTCCAGCTTAGTGTTTGCACTGCACTAGTGTCACATTTTAACACTTCTTGTTATATTTCACAGAAAGTAGAGTAAGTCTGATGTTTGAACATATTGTTACAATATCTTCATTATTGTTATTTTTAAATGAAAATGCAAGTTCGACATGGAGTGAGACACACTGTATTTTTTAATAAGTGAATTGCAATTCTGGTTTCCCATACAAAAACTGTTTGTCTTGTTACTTATTATAACCCCTGAAAGCATATTATCTTCCATTATGTTTAGAAATACCCAGTTGTAAAAAAGCTAACAATATTCAAAAACTTGTATTTACAGATCATTAGTTCCTATGAATGTCATCATTAACAGTTCCTTTTCTTAATTGTTACTTTTCAAGCAGCAAATAAATAAAGCAAAAGCAATCTCTGTTATTTAAATATGATTGTATTTCTTAATATCTTTATTTATTGACAGTTAAAAATAAAAGTTATCTAAGGTTTAAAAAAAAAAGTAAAAACACCTTCTTTAAGTATTCAGTTTGGCTAAATATGAAGATATTTGGCCAAATTGAATATTCAGCATATCAAATAGTTTGATATTCAGCCTAACCAAATAATTTGATATTCGGCTTAACCAAACATTCAGTAGTATCGCTGAATACTGAATATTTGGTGCATCCCTAGAAGATACAATAATTTAGGAAAATAAAATTTTACAATTTTTTTAAGCACAGCCTTTATTTTAAAGTTATTAGATTAATCTGCAGTGTGTGCTGCTATTTGCATACTTTTTCTAGTGGGCTTAAAGTATTTTTATTAGCGTCTCATGCTTTTATGATTTTCAGTTTGACTTCAGAATTTTTTGTTTAAGGCGGTATTCAAAAGAATTTTTTTCCACGCTCAACAACTCAAAATTTTGAGACACATTTTAAAACTCATTTTTTAAAATAAAAACATGAAACTTGGCGGTGTGATTTATGAAGACATTTATAAGGGCCCCATGTTTTTATTTTTTGTTCAATTAATTAGAAATTGATTTACAAACAATTATTTTCGCAATACGATATTTTTTTTTTCCAGCGCTATCACTTCGGAAAATTCGGTTCAAAATGTCGACTTTGACAGCCTTTTTTTTAATATATTCTGCCTTTATGAAAAAATAGAGACAATACAGACATTATAAAGTTTCTGAATAAGAGAACCTGCCAATTGAATGCATTTTAGAGCAAAAATGAATTTACAAATGTGTCTCAAAATAAGCAGTTTGGATTTGAATACACCCTTAAAAGCATTTTTTTACCTTTATGTACACTAAGCATGTTATTTTTCACATTGTTTTCTACTTACAGTTTCTAATACCTATATATATATATTTTTTTTTCCGATAATTTCGAGTTTCAAAAGGGTTTAACAATTTTAAATTGCATAATAAGACAGTTAAATTTCTAACAAACACTTCCTACATTGTACATTCTAGTTTTATTATTTCTTTTTGTATAAAAACAGAGTACACTTTCAAAGACACAGACTTTTGTTAAATCTTTTTATTATTGTGACTGATTTAAACCTTCCAGACATACTGATATTAATTCAATATGAATAGTAGCTTGCTTATCTAAAAGAATTTCTTTAAAAGATAAAATTTATTTAAATAACACTACTATCTTACTTATTAAAAATGTTCGAAAAGAAATGAACAGCAAGAGAAACTCTTTCTGTTAGTCGTTAATTATAGCAGAAAATTATAATTTAATCAAATCTCGTCAGTAGCATTTTCTTTTTCACCAATAGCAGCTTTTATTTTACGCATGTGTAAACTATAAACAATGCTTTGATGTTGAAATAAAATGTTTTGGTTTGTAGTATTTTTTCTTCTTTGTATATTAAATTAAATCAGTTATGTGTATGCATGAGAAAAAAATGTGTATTTTAAGTGAAAATTGTGTATTTTAAATGAAATGAATGCAATGAAAATTAATGAAGATGGTAACATTTGGCAATTTATTACCTGTGCTCAGCTAACATTAAAGTACCAAAATTTTAAATGTTTTAATTTAAGTAGACTAGCTTTATATATATATATATATATATATATATATATATATATATATATATTATTTATTAATATTAATACAGTGAATTAGAAAAAGATAAAATTTATTAAAACATTTTCTTGTAGTATTCACACCATGTACTACTAATGAAAGTATTAAATTCATGAATCATAAATTCATTTTAATTTACTTGTTACAGATAATCCTTATTAATTTTAGAATTCCCAATGCATTTTGGTACTTTTCCACTATAAGGCCTTGACATTGTTTTAAAAAGCTTGATGAAATTCAGGCTTTAGAAAGCGAATTTTTTTGCCGAATGATACAAACAGCTTTGAAAACAAATCAGATGAACTTTTATTCTTTCTATATATGTATTTGCATATCTCTATATTATGTCTATATATGTATTTGATACTTTTTCATTACCCCGTTAACCACTTTTGATAAAAAACATTATCGCCAAACTATAGAATTTAACGCCAAAAATGCATGATTGTGACACCACATTCACTTGATGTCAAATGAGTTACATGCGTTAGATATGTTATCCAGTGATTTTTAATTTGATGTTTATCAGTATTTTTAATGATGTTTTACTGATTTATTGCGTATTTTGTTGAGTAAAATAACAATTATGTCATTAAACAATGACAACATGATATAAGAAGAGTAAAAGCATTGTAAAAAATTGTGATGCATCGATATAATAAATATATCAGTTTCAACTGACATCACAAACATTTATCCACCAGCTGATAGGGATAATTAAGAAAAATAATTAAATATCCAAAAAATATTTTTCTGTTTTCATTAATATATTGTAAATTTTATTGCTTAGTTACTGTTAGTTGATGATTCATTCAAATGGGCTTTGCTGAATTTTTTTTAAAAATGAGATTCTAATGGCAACATTCTTCCATTTGTTTATTGGCTTTGGCATAATAGTTTGGCGATAGTTTTTTTTTTTTTTTTTTTTTTTTTTTTATAGAAAACGGTCGACAAGATATTGAAGAAGAACCATGTATATATATATATTTATACAAATTACTTCTGTTTGTATACAAAAATAGATAAATAGCTTCTTTATATTAAATAAATTGTATAAATATTGAAAAAATATATATATAAATTTTATATAATAAACAGTGAATAGGTTGCCAGAAAATATACATGACAAATTTTAGGGATGCTTCAGTTCTCTGTAACCCGTCGCCAAGACCTCAATAGTTGAGAAGTACCAGCATTTCTAATATATAACAAAATGAACATAATGAAAAATACAGGTAAATGGTGAATTGAAAACCACTTGATGACTTAACAAACACGTGTAATGCTTCTGACGTCAAGTGATTGGGACTGCATTTTTGGCGTTAAATACTATAGTTTGGCAATAACATTTTTATGAAAAGTGGTCGACGGGGTAATGGAGAAGTACCAAAAAAATAAACGACTTTTTTATATAAAAAAAATTGTATAAATACAGAAAAAATATTTTGTAAAAGAAACAGTAAATAGGTTACCAGAAACTATGCATGTGAAATTTCCTTCTCTTGCAAAGATAGTCGAGAAGTACCATCCATATACTTAAAGCTAACCTGCTTTTTAGTTTTTCATGCAAAAATGCTATTTATACGCATGCGCGAGCATTCAGCTAATCAGCTAGAGGCTTTTACTATCTTCAGACGCGATGTTTCAGCCAATGAGGTGAAGGCTTTTTCCTCTCTCTAGAAGCGTATGTGTATTACGATTCCATTTGGTTGTTCGGTTAATGAAACTTTATGGATTTCTTTTATTAAGGTATTTTTTCATTTTACCGTATTTATTTTCTTTTTAAGTCGTATGTATTTTACTACTTTGAATTTTTTTATAACTAACCCTTTTTTTGAGAGAGAGAGAGATTTCGTGGCACGAAATTCCGCGAATCGTTTCCGATGTAAACAAACTAAGATGCAACTGTAAAATTTCAGATGATTAAATTCAGGTTTTCTCAGCGACGATCACAGTATTTTTACCAAATAATTTTTGTATTAATCAAGCTTTTTTGGTTATTAAGCATAGCTAAACACGAAAGAAAACTTTGTTATTTTAAGATTTTGATGTGAATTATTTGCGTACATTTATAAGGCGAGTTTCACTGAATAATTCAAGAAAAAAAAATCTCAGCTGAATGTAACTATTAAAACATTTGAAATACTGTATTCGTAAAATGAAATTTCAGCTTAAACACTCGACAATTACTTTTAGTTATGCATTATTAATTATTTACTTGGCCTTTACTTTTAATATTTCAAACTTACAGTTGAATGTAACTATTAAAACATTTGAAATATTGTATTCGTAAAATGAAATTTCAGCTTAAACACTCGACAATTACTTTTACTTATGCATTATTAATTATTTACTTGGCCTTTACTTTTAATATTTCAAACTTACAGCTGAATGTAACTATTAAAACATTTGAAATACTGTATTAGTAAAATGAAATTAGCTTAAACACTCGACAATTACTTTTAGTTATGCATTATTAATTATTTACTTGGCCTTTACTTTTAATATTTCAAACTTACAGCTGAATGTAATTATTAAAACATTTGAAATACTGTATTCATAAAATGAAATTTCAGCTTAAACACTCGACAATTACTTTTAGGTTAAATTCAGGTTTTCTCAGTGACGATCACAGTATTTTTACCAAATAATTAAAAGTACTACATGCATGCATCTATCTATCTATCTATCTATATTTAGAAATTGTGCAGGTTTCTGGTCACTGTTTTGTTTACATATTTTAAACAAAAATTTCAATTTAATAATGCACTGAAAATTATAATGAATGCTTACAATTAAACACAACAACACAAAACAAAAAATTTCACAAAAACACATTATTTCCCCGATATTTTCCCACAACTAATCAATAAATTTCATGATATTTTATTGCGATTTTAAACCATGAACTTTAGTACTTTTCAGTTATATGGACACTATGCCAAAATGTATGTATGTATGTTTGGCGACAATGGTGTACGTATAACGGAAAAGTGCCTGAATTATTATTTATATATATATATATAATATAAACATAATTGGCGACACAGCAAGTTTTCTGGATTTCTCCCTGGCTCTCTAACCACATTGTTAACAAAACAAAAAATTCACGAAAAACACATTATTTCCCCGATATTTTCCCACAACTAATCAATAAATTTCATGATATTTTATTGTGATTTTAAACCATGAACTTTAGTACTTTTCTGTTATACGGACACTATGCCAAAATGTATGTATGTTTGGCGACAATGGTGTCCGTATAACGGAAAAGTGCCTGAATTATTATTTTTATATATATATAAAATATAAACATAATTGGCGACACAGCAAGTTTTCTGGATGTGAAAGGCGGAGATGAATTTCATTCATTCAATGACCTTTTTAAAAGTTTCAAGTTTGGATTGAGTGCACATGAACATAGAAACCGATACCTATTTCTATGTTCATGATTGAGTTATTTGGATATCTTTTCATATAGCACAGAAAATCATTTCTCCCGCTTTCGTAATACAGATAAATTCTGGTGTATTGTTTTTTTTCTTTTTATATCATAAGTACTTTTCTACTTTAAATTTTTTTAACCTAATAGTAATTGTCGCGTTTCTAAGCTGAAATTTCATTTTTCGAATGCAGTATTTCAAATGTTTTAATAATTACATTTAGCTGTAAGTTTGAAATATTTAAAATATTAAAAGTAAAGGTCAAGTAAATAATTAATAATGCATAACTAAATATGTATAATGATCAGAATGACATATTAAAATGTGTACAGAATGACATGAAAATTTTAAAAAACTGAAATTTTGCACTTGCAACTTAATTGTAAATTTCATTGTTTACATTGGAAACGATTTGTGGATTTTAAGAATTTGCAGAACTTCGTGTCGCCAAATTACTAAATCTCTCTCTCTCACTCTCCAAAAAAAAAAAGGGTTAGTTTAAAAAAATTCAAAGTAGCAAAATACATACAACACAAAAAGAAAATAGATACGGTAAAATGAAAAAATTACTTTAGTAATAGAAATCCATAAATTTTCAACAACGACATCAAACGAACGTATCTCATCTTTCGTTTGTGATAAGGAACGCTCCTTTGGCCCCCTCCACTCATTGGCTGAATTGTAAAGGGCAAAATAGGGGGACAAAATGATTACAGCATTTCTGAGAAAAGAAAAAATCAGAAAAGTTTCAGCACAGGGAGAGAGGGTAAATGCTCTCTCGGCAATAATTATTTTTGTTGCAAGTTGGGTTAACTGTCTTTATGGTTCGAGTCGATTTCAGACTGAGTGTAGATTTCTGCAAGTTGGATTTGGGTTAACCCGATTTTTCAAAAGTTAGTTCAAGTTCAGTATATTATTTCAGATTAAAACTATATCTATCATGGCTTGAATTTCAGGGTGGGATTCGCGGCGAAAATTTTGAAATCCCGCCCAAAAAAAGACAATGAGTAGGAGCCTCCCGCCTAAAAAATTTCAGCATTTTTGGAGAAATTATTATTTAATTTACCTGCAACCGAACGATAAATTTCGTGATTTTTTTCCCCCGCAACCCATTGACGTACTTTGTGTTTTTTCCGCGACTGATCGACGAACTTTGTGGTTTTTTCCATGACAGATAAACGAACTTTGAGTTTTTTCTGCGACAGATCGACGAACATTGCGTTTTTTAAGCGACTGATCGACGAACCTTGCGTTTTTTGGGGACAGATCGACGAACTTTGTGTTTATTCTGCAATCGATCGACGAAATTTGCTTTTTTCCCCCGACTGATCAACGAACTTTGCGTTTTTTATGACAGATCGACGAACTTAGCGTTTTTTCCGCGACAGATCGATGAACTTTGTGTCTTTTCCATGATCGATCGGTGAATCTCAATCAAGTAAAATCTAAAGTCAGAAATTTATTTAACAACCTAATTGTTAAGGGTCCCTAACACATTTAATGGAACTTGAAAAATACACTGCATATATAAAACTTAACTTTCTTCCCTTTTTTATAATAAAAATAAACATTTTACATAATCATTCTCAGTTGACTTAATTTTTTCAATGGTATTTTGTCATGTCTGCATTAATGTAATTCTTTAAATAGCACGTAAAATAATAGTGGGGTTTAAAGATTTTTTTTCTCCCTCCCAAACATTACAACTCCCCTCCATTTAAAAATGTTGGTAGGGAGACTCCCCTCCTTGGAAAAATTGAATTTCAAGCCCAGCCTATAATATGTTTGTGTGTATTGATGTTTGTATAGATGTTTGTGTGTGTGCTGTTTTTAATAAAGACAGTTTCATTTTTCACACGAACCTTTAAAAAAATTCACATTCTTTGTGCAATCCTTTAACAAAATTTGCATTTTTTTTCGTGATTCTTTAATGAAATTCGCATTTTTTTCTGTATCTTTTTTTGTCAAGATTTACAATTTTTTCAGCTATCCTATGACGTAATTTGTGTTTTTTTCAGCGATAATTTGACGAAATTTGTGTTTTTTCTGCGATTTTTTTTTTTTTTTCACGAAATTTGCGTTATTTTCCATGATTCTTTTATGAAATTTGCGTTTTTCTGTGATCCTTAGACAAAATTTTCTTTTTTCGCAATGCTTTGATAATAATCACATTTTCTCTGCTGCCTTTTGATAAGTTTCATGAATTTTCAGCAATCCTTCGATGAAATTCGCGTTTTTTCAGCAATCTTTGAAGAAATTCGCATTTTTCTCTCGATACTTTAACGAAATGTGCGTTTTCCAGCGATTTTTTGATAAAATACGTTTTATTCCGCAATTTTTAGACGAAATTTGGCAAGAAAGCGCTATCTTTTGGTGAAATTCCCTGTTTTGCGATTCTTTGACAAAATTTGCTCATCTTTTGCGTAAATCGCGTTTTTCTGTGGCCTTTTAACAAAATTCACGTTTTACATGATCCTTTGATGAAATTAGTGTTTTTCCCGTGATCATTTGACGAAATCTAGGATTTTTTTCCCGCGAAGATTGATTATTTGTTTTTAGTCTGCAGGTGCCCTAAAAAGTTTGTGATGCCTGTCGCTGCATTGCACGCATTCTGCCACGGTGTATCAAACAAACAAAATTCATCCTAAAGAATTATTGTTTCGTTTCTGGAAATGAACAACCGTCAACTCATTGGCTGAATTATAAAGGGTGAAATGTGTAGGCACTGAGTATCATCTATACTATTAATGTCGGTAAACGTCTGTCTATGTGTGTGTTGTTGTGTCTGGCATCTGTAAGCACAAAACTCTGCATGCAGACGACGGACATAAGTGCTTTTGGTATAAAAAAATTCGGAAGGGGAGTTTTTAAAAATTCACAACATTTTGCGGGAGAAGAGGGGTGCGAACGAATTTAAAAAATGAGTCCACATCAATAATTATGGCAGCTGGGGTAGTATGTTTTGCCCACACGGGGTGGAGACTTTTCTTTGCTGACACCACTCATATGATATATCGTTCGAAAGGCCTGCGACTGCCTTTTCATGTTATGCATCTGTGTGGTCCATCCCCCCCCCTTCCCCGCCAATTGGGGCGCTTTTCTAAATTTTGCACATACCACTCATGTTATGTATCGTTAAAAAGGTCTGTGACCGCTTAATCATATTATGCATCTCCGGTGTCCATCCCCCCACTTTGCTCCCCCCCCCCCAAGGGGGTACTTTTGTAAATTTTGCACAAACCCTTCATGTTACGTATTGTTGGAAAGGTTTTTGACTGCTTATTCATGTTATGCATCTCTGGGGTCCATCCCGCCACTCCCCCCCCCCCTTAAGGGGGCACTTTTCTAAATTTTGTTGACACCCCTCATGTCATATATTGTTGGAAAGATCTGTGACCGCTTAATCATATGCATCTCCAATGTCCATCTCCCCACTTTGCCCCTCCCCCAAGGGGATACTTTTCTAAATTTTGCAAACAACCCTCATGTCATATATTGTTGGAAAGGTCTGTGACCGCTTAATCATATTATGCATCTTTAATGTCCATCTCCCCAATTGTCCCCCCCCCCCCAAGGGGTCAATTTTCTAAATTTTGTTGACACCCCTCGTGTCATATATTGTTGGAAAGGTCTGTGACCGCTTAATCATATTATGTATCTCCAATGTCCATCTCCCCACTTTGCCCCCCCGTCCCCCAAGGGGGTACTTTTCTAAATTTTGCAGACAACCCTCATGTCATATATCGTTGGAAAGGTCTGTGACTGCTTAATCATATGCATATCTCCAATGTCCATTTCCCCACTTTGCCCCCCCCCCCCAAAGAGGTACTTTTCTAAATTTTGCACACAACTGTCATGTTATATATCGTTGGAAAGGTCTGTGACCACTTAATCATATTATGCATGTTCCGTGTCCATCCCCTACTTTAACCCCCCCCCCCAAGGGGGTACTTTTTTTAATTTTGCACACACCCCTCATGTTACATATCGTTTGAAAGGTCTTTGACTGCTTATTCATGTTATGCATCTCCTTGGTCCATCCCGCCATTTCCCCCTCCCCAAGGGGGCACTTACCATTTACTTGCACAACAGCGCTAAATGTGTCAGATGAAAGAAATTCCGCGAGTGCATGTGCCAGTGAAACTTAGCCAATTGCTGTTCTTCAACCTAGCTTTAATTCAAAGTGGGTTTTTTATTTATTTGAATTATTCTGCAAAAGTTTCAAACATTTTAAAGCAGCTATGAATTTTATTTTTATGGTACTATCAAGTTTTTTGCCGTCAAATTTTGACGGGTTCCATCTAGTCATTTCTAATATATAACACTTTCAGATACAAATATAAAATAAAAATATTTACTGAAAAACAAAGAAATTGTTATTACTGTTGTTATGCAAAAAAGTACAAGTAAAATATTTTTTCCAAATCTTAAATGGACTTAATATCAACCTATTGAATTACTGTGAATGAAGATTGGCAGCAAGAGGTTTCTTGGACGTGGAAGACATCTCAAGCTCTAGCAAGTTACATTTACAGACAGAAAAATTAAATAAAAATTTCTGCCTGTGAATGTCTCCAGCTGGCATAAAAATTGTAACAGAAGACTTTGTTAACTTAGTTCCTCGAATTCCAAACGTCAGCTTTTGCAAGTCAGTTCCTCGACTTCCATCAGTAGGCAGACCACAGATAACTTGATTGTAGCTTAGGAGGTAATCAATATGTTGATATTCATTTGGGACTTGCAAAAGTTATTCTAATTGTACAGTTTTGGATAACAACAGTAATAAAAAGTTCTTAGTGTTTCAGTAAATATTTTATTTTATACCACACTCTGCAAGGTATATTATATATTAGAAATGCATTAGGAATTCCAAAACAGCTAAGTTAAACAGCTTTAATTTTTAACATCTAAATTAAAATGAAGCTATTCATAAGAAAGTGATATTTTTATTGATTAAAAAAAGTTATGAATTAATAATTATACATAAGTTTTTTTTTTTTTTTTTATGGAAGACGGTCGACGGGATAATGAAGAAGAACTGTATATATATATATATATATATATATATGTATGTATATATATATATATCTTTATACAAGTTACTTCTGTTTGTATATAAAAATATCGATAGCTTCTTTATATTAAATAAATTGTATAAATATTGAAAAAAGATAAAGATTAAAGTACTACATTATGAATAAATATAATTTTGCTGTTCCATTTTAAATGATAATGAAAACATATCTCAATTAAACAACTTATCATCAAGTAAGTACTTTTAAATAAATCCCATTTGTGCCATAAATTCCTGGCCAGATCAAATTGATTCGAATTTTATTTTATCATTACTTTTAAATAACACTGACTAAATAAATGAAACAATGATACCAACATTTATTAAAAAGGACATTCTTAAGTAAACCCATAAATAAAAATTTACTTACCGATGAATAAGAAATTATTTGTTAATTGCTGATTCTCACAATTGTACACCACACACAGTACAATTTTAATTGTACATCTTTGGACAATGGCATCTATGTGCATAACCTCCTAGGTAGATGTAGAATCCAGCACAAGATATTTTATTTATTCTGCTTATTCTGTATTTGTTCATAAACACTCATGTTTCAAAAAACAAATTTAGGAACAGATGCTTTACACTCCCGCAAACATATAAACAAAAGTTTGGCGACTTTTTGGTTGGCACGATTTTCAAGACCGCGCCAAACGAATAACTTAATATAATGGCTAGGTTGCCATTAAAGGAAAAAATCCCCTAAATTTGGTGACTTTTTTCCTCTTTATAACCGATTAAAAAAAAAAAAACTGTGCGTGAGTGTATGACATCATAGCCCAAATTTATTATGAGTGAATTGCAAAATTAATTTTTAAGTTATCGTAAAAATATATTTAGTTTACTTTAAAATGATAAAATTAGAATGGCTTTATTATTTATCATACACACCTGTGTTTGAAAGAGCCTTATAATCTACAAATTATCAAATTTAGTTGTAATCTGGCTTAAAATCATGAAGCATTTGAAGTTAGAATAGTGCATGTGTTGTGTTTGTTTCATCCTACAGTCAAAATTATCAATTTCAGATTTTTTTTTCCAGTTTAGTTTATGATTCAAAGAAAAGCAATGATTAAACAATAAGAACTAAAAGATCTTCTTATACCATTTCAATAATTAAAATAATAAATATATGTATATATTATCTTTTAAACAAAAATCTTATTTCTAAACAAGTTTTATTTTTGTTTAACTTGCAAGATAACATTTTCGAACATAAATCTAAAGTATTGAAACAAATAACAATTATATCAATATTTTACAAAATTAAAATTGATGAATGTATATTTAAATGTGTATGCTTATTTTATTGGTATGTATTATTTGATTATGCTTACATTATTTACTTATCTGAAATTGTTAAGCTCTATTAACTATTAAAAATATACTTTATTACAAAACTCATTAGGAATCATCTTTGAATTTTAACATTCATTCACACATGCATGAATATTTTGAAGGATCAATTAATTAAACTTTAGATAGATTTCTCCCCCTCCCCACCTTTTTTATTCTTTCTTGGTTTCAGACGCTTCAACTTATAATCTCCACCAAGTTGTTTCAATGTACATTTCGCCTTCATTGCATATTAAAATTATATGTTGTACTCAAATATACCATTCAAAAAAATTATTAATAAATTACCTTATTTAATTTTATTTCACGAAATTAAATATTTTTAATGCTAATTTAGATATACAAAAAAATAGCTTGATGTAAAAAAATGGCATAAACTTCGTATACATTAATAAAAATTAATTTTTTTAAGTAGCTTCTAGCCATAGCGATTAATAGTAAACAACTCAAATCTGACGTACAGACCTCGCGGTTGAGGTGTTTCAATTTACTTCAGATGGCTGATGGCTTTTGAATGGGTATTGCCAGTCTGTGTATCTTAAATGTCTTTAGCTGCGTTTTCACTGGTCGACCCAAGGCCTAATTTACCCAACTTTCGACCTAAACCCAAGATTTTAGGTAGTTAGGTAGCGATTTTGAAGGTTTGATCAGTACTCAATCCTAAGCCCATCTAACCCAAGCCCAGCCAATTAGAAAAGAGCTTTATCATACATAATGGCGGCGACATGGAGATGCGATAAATAATATTTATTTTGGAATTATTCAGCTTTTGCAAAAAGAAATTCAATTTTTTGTGATTGAAGCAAAATAGCGAGTTTTCTTAACAAGTTTATATCGTTTATTAATGTCTTTCCGTTTAGTAAATAGCAATCCAGTATAGTACTTATTATTGCACTTTTTTTGTAGGATAAATATCTCTGTTTTTGGTAATGAATCAGATGCTTTTTATTATTATTAAAATACTAAATATATAGTTCGTTTCTGATGTAATAATGGATACATAAAGTGCAGTTCTCAAAATTATTTTATTATGATTGAATGTTAACAATACAAAAAAAAGTAAATAAAAATATTATATATTATGATTATGGATATTTCTTTCTCATAATGAATTAAATATACTTGTTTCATTGATTTTAATTTATTATATATCCTTATTTGATAATGTGTTTTTCGGCAATTTAGAATTAAATTTCTCTTTTCTCATTTAAAATAATTATAAGTTAAGAAAGATTTGCTTACTGTAGCCCAGCCCATTGGTATTTAAATTGAAAATTAGTTAAAGACAAACGTCAATCCAGTTTTGTTAATACTTGAGAATTCGTGTTTATTCAAGCATGTAAACAAAATTTCTCTAAATTAAATAAGCCAGTGTATTTTGTATTATCATATTCTCTTTTAAAGGTGAAATATGTATTACTAATTTCAAAACAGTTTGCCTTTTCAGATATTTACTTGTTAACTTTGCTATATAAAGAAAACTCTGTTGTTTAATTTTTGTTTTTTTATGCATTTCACCTGCAGATGTACTATATTTGAGTTTAATCTTTTTTGTTATTCCATTCATGCTGAAACTTTTATGAAGATTTAAAACTTTGTATGAAATTTAAATCAATTGCAATCATATACAACTTTTTTAAACAGACATCTCTAAAAATTGGCACACATTATCATGTATGATTTGTTATTAATTGAGCAATGTTTTCGTGTGATATTTCAATTCGAATGGCATTTAACTTTTACTTCACCATAGTTTAATCCACAAATCCTGTAACTTTGATCGGAATTAATGCTCTTTTTGTGTAAAAAATATTCTGTATTCTCTAAGTGAGGAGTAATGAATCTGAGAGTTACCCCATTGAATTTGTTATATGTACTTTATTTGGTCAACAAGAAAGCAGCAGGTTTAATATTATATAAAAGTTATTAGATTTGGATTCTTTGATTGCTCTTCAGTCTTATTGTTTTCTTAATTATGAATGTAGAAAAAAGGAGAAATTTAGTTCCAAGTCTGTGTTTACCTTTTTCTTTAGGAAAATTTTAAGAATTAGATTGGAAATAAACAATCATTTATAAGACATGTAACTTAAAAAAAAAAAAAGTTTAATAGCATGCTAAGCTTAAATAAACAAACTGGTACATTGCAAATAATGTTTAAAATTTTTTTTAATGGTAAGGTATTCTTTCACAAATTAGCATTAGAATAATAGAAACCACTTTATGATTTAGGTTAGACCTTTTATGTGTACAATAAACTTTGTGTAATGCTAAAAGATTTTAAAGTCCTCATTTTAATAGAATTATACACTGTCTAAGGTAGAATATTATCTATGATGGAAAATTTTCTCGGTTCTGGTCGATTCTGTTTTAGACGTAGTTTGCTGTATTTCATTTAGTCTTATGTAACATTTTCTTCTGCATTTTACAAATAGTTATATTTATATTCTATCGGTCGGTTTTAAGATGATTGTTATATTCTGATAAATGTTATTGAGTCGGTTTAGGTTTCTACTATATTTTAATTAAGAAAACAAAATTTAGTGAATATTCTAGTGATATTTTTTTAAACTGATACAATGTTGCATTATGCAACTTCTGTTATTTGAAATTTTATGCTTGTGTAATGATGTCAGAGATAGATGATAAAATTCTTTATCTGCAAATTGACAGTAGTGCTGTGAACTTACCAATGTGAAAAAACAAATCCATTAATTTTTAGATGTTTAAAGATAATTAAGTATTATTTTAATAATAGATTAGGAAAACATTTTATGATTTATTATTAATATTTAAAAGTGAAAATTTTTTGAGTGAGTCAATTTTAAATAAGTCTAAAATATAAAGGCACAGATGTTATATACACACCACATTGGCGCGATTTTTTCCCCCCGCCAATTTGGTGAAAACTTTGTTTTTGAATATTAGTTACAAATAGCATGCAATAATAGCATGTGATTTTTTATTTCAATATAAAAATAAAATAACGTTATAACATTAATATACATTATAACGTTAGTGTTATAAACGTTAATGTACATTGTAATGTTAATATTCAAGAACAAAGTTTTCGCCAAATTGGCAGGGGGAAAAATTGTGCTAATGTGGTGCATATATGACATCTGTTCCAATAAATATTGATATACCTAATAAAAATAATTTATAGAATTAAAAGCAAATAACAACAATTTATTTTTTTCGCCAAATTGGTAGGGTGGGGGGGGGGAATCGTACCAACATGGTGCGTATATGACATCTGTGCCAATATAAATGTATATTTTGGAAAAGCCCATAAATTATCATTATCTATACTTCATACATACTATAATATATATTATTAAACAGAAAATTTTATGAAATATTTCTAGCCTAATTTTTACTTTAACCAAACTTTTAAAATCTGAAATCTTCTCTCTTTTTAGAGCCAATTTTGTTGTTGTATCCTGGACAACTGTAGATATCAATGTGATTAAAGGAACTGGGTTCACCCACATGTGCAACTTTTATTTCACGAGATACCACATGGCCTAATTGCCACGAGATTGGCATTTCTCTTCCATCTACTGACCTCCAAGTGAGAGGACTCTCCACACCGCTAACGTTTTGTGCAAGTCTATAACAGTGACATGGCATTCCCAAGAGCCATCCTCGGAAGAAATGACCACATCTGATGCGACTTAGCTGCCATGTTCTGGTGAGAACTACTGCTGCATTGTGGCATAGTTGGATAAATATTGCTTGCTGTATATTGATACATAATTTGAACTGTATACGCAAGCAATGCTTTTTCGACTGTAAAATGGGAAAAGCTGTGTTCACCAGCAACTGATCTAGCAGGGAGAAAGCTTTACCAAAAGTAAGCGTTTATTGTTATTGTAATAATTTATCCCATTTTTATTAATATTCCGTAAGATGTTTATGATACTTAATAAAAAAGGTTGTATTAAAATTTGTGACATAACTCATGGGGCTTCAGTCCGTGTTGTCCTTTCTTAAATCTGTTTAGGGGGACAGTTTGACACAAGAAAATCGCCATTTGGGCAGTCTGTAATTTCTATCCAGAGTATTTTATAATTATCAAAAAATTAATTAAAATGTAATAAAATATTTAATATGGCATTTCCTTGATATAGATAGCGGCGACTAAAATGTATCGCCAAGTTATATTACATATATGACATTAAAATAATATTGACATTTTATGATGTATATATATTTTAGACGTAAATATTATGAAAATATATATATATATTGGGTACATTTAGGATATACATATATACAGTATACTTCCTCAAATCCACCACCCTAAAATCTGCAAATTCTTAAAATCCGCACATTGTTCCTGATGTAAACAATGTAATTTACAATTAAGATGTAAGTGTAAAATTTTAGTTTTTTAAAAATTTTATATCATTCTGTACACATTTTAATATGTAATTCTGTTTGATATGATTCAACTCGTGTTTTCTCATGAAGAAAGTATAAATTTATTTCTGAAAAAAATCTAGATACTGCTGATATCAGTGGCGATTGCAATATATATATTTTTTTTAACCAAATAATTTTTGTATAATCAAGCTTTTTTGGTTATTAAGCACGGCTGAACATGAAAGAAATGTGAATTATTAGTGTACATTTATAAGGTGAGTTTCACTGAATAATTTAAGAAAAAAATATCTCATCATTATCATATTTAATTAAGCATTAATAATTATTTACTTGACCTTTACTTTTATATTTTAAATGTTTTTTAAATTTTCTTAATTTTTTTATTTTACTGTAAGCATTCATTATAATTTTCAGTGCATTATTAAATTCAAATTATTGTTTAAAAAATGTAAATAAAACAGTGACCAAAAATCTGCATAACCTCTGGTTTTAAGCTACACAGATTTAAGGAAGTCTACTGTATAAGATTGGCAAAATCATTACAACTGTGGGATAATAGTAATTGTGAAGGCCACTATAATGAGGAAGTATCTTTTAAATTTTTTGTCTCCTTAGATTTACACAATGTTTAGGAGAATGCACCCACTCGCCTCCAACACACATCTCACAGAAAAAAGCCATGCATACATTTTTTTAATGTCTAATATCTATTGTAATGATAAATTATGTAAAGTGATCAACAATATATTTAGTTGGCTTATCTATATATTTAAAATTAAAAGCACATTCTGTCAAATTTTCCACACGAATATAGTCTCTTTGCACATGCGCCAACGTTTTTTGAAGGCTTCTCCCCTCAGAAAGGGGAAACCCTCACCTGTTTAGCCTAGGGAAATTGCAAACAGATGGAGTCACCTCACCATTGCATTAAGCATAGACCTTCTAATATATTTTTGCTCTGAGATTGAAAGCTGAAGCTTTTTTCTTTTAAGAACTCATTGTTCCAATACTAAATATGCATATTTTTCACAAAATTTTAAAGAGAGCTTGGATAAAGTTATATATTTATATCGGATTGAAATGTCAGAGAGTTCGGAAGATGAGAACAATTTTTTTATTGCTATGTTAAAAGAGCCGACACGAAAACAAACAAACAAAAAAGCAAGAAGAAAACATTTATTTTACAACTAGATAACACTATGTTTTCATGAAATTTTTACACGGGCTGTAAAACCGTTTATTTATCACCAATAAAGATTTCAAAGAGTTCGGACAAAAAGAACTTTTTATTTTAAAACTATGAAACGACCCTATGTAAACAAGAAAATGAGTGCATCACTAAATAAATATTAATATTTTTTTGCCAATTTTTTCATTTTAAAATATAATTTCAGACAAAATTTTAAAGAGAGCTTGGATACAGTTATATTTATAACTGATTGAAATGTCAAAGAGTTTTGAAAATGAAGACTATTTTGTTATTGCTATGTTTCCCAAAATTTTTACACGGGTTGTAAAACCGTTTATTTATCACCAATAAAGATTTCAAAGAGTTCAGACAAAAATAACTTTTTATTTTAAAACTATGAAACAACCCTACGTAAACAAGAAAATGAGCACTTTTATCACTAAATATCAATATTTTTCATTTTAAAATATGTCATACAAAATCTGATTAAAGATATAAAATAATAAAAACTTGGTGTTTCTTTTTAAATTTATTATTATGGGCCCGGGCAACGCCAACTAGTATTAATATTTAAAATATACATTGATATGGCCCATTTATCACACAAATCTAAAAAAATAATCAATTTAAGCTTGAAATTAATGCTTTTGTCTGCAAAAAAAAAGGGAAAATTTTCCTGCTAAGGAAAATCGAAAAGTTGTGAAATTTTGGCGATATGCATTTTCTGGTAAATTCTAGCAACCTTTTCCCTTTTGCTGGTGGTTCTGACAGAGAAGAGATATTTTTCGTCGAACATGAATAAAACAAAAGTTATATGGTGATGTTATCTCTCAAGTGACCTTAGGGGGTCGTTCAAGTATACCCGTAAGCATATTTTTAGTAATTTTATACCCCGTCCTTCCCTTATCAGAAAATATAAGCAAATAGTAAGCCCCCTCCTTTTTTTTTTTTTTGCTTATGTATGATTTTGACATTTTGTACGTCAACACTGTTTGCCAGGAAAAAACAGTTACCATTAATTTACACTATTAATCTTACAAATTTATATAAATAGGCATATATAGGGGTTGTGGTATCAAAATAATGCAAAATGGTTTTAATATATTGTTGTTTATCGCATTGAACAATAAAACTTAACAATAGGCCCTAACTTAATTAGTCATCATAACTAAAATTTTTAACAGGAATCATAGAAATGTTACGTGTTTGAAGTTCCGAGCAGACTACAGAATACTCATTTCCCATCATGTATTTTTTCTTGTTGTTGCTGCGTTGTCTAATGCATTCATAAGAATTGTCATAATCCCCCCCCCCTCCCCTCTTCTCCCTGTCAGCAAAAATAATCAAACCCTGAACTCCTCCTTACTGCTTACGTAATACTTGAATTGGCCCTTAGCGTTATTTTTAATTTTAAGAATTGTACACTTGAGCAGTCAAAGATGCTTGTTTATAATTTTAAATCATCAGATTATTTTGCTTTGATGGATTTGAATTGGAGCAGGTGTTCAATATTATTGAAATATTTATTTTACGTGAATTTTATAAGTGAATACTGGATATCTAGCAATCAGTGCTTAATTTATGATGGAGCTCAGCTCTGGTACTTCTTTGTTTTCAGTGAATACTTAAATATAGCCAGAGCTTATAAATATTGTGCACCACAACTTACCAGGACATTCGTGTATGTTTTATATTGTTGGTTGATAAAAAAATGCTTAGCGAGTAAGATTTTTTGAAATTTTTTTTATAAATGTTTTTGCTATTTGTTCATTCATTAGATTTTACTTTATATATATGCATAGCTGTCAACTAACTGTGTTGCTACTAAATCTGGATAGTAATATGGACCTTATTTAATTACAAAATTCTGCAATTAAACCATGTCAAGATTAGGCGAAGACTTCTGTTCGGAAGTACTGGTAACAAAAAAGTGGAATAGTTGACAGCTATTTATAGACTGAATTTTCTGTAAACCTCAAGCCGAGGACACTAATGTAGAAACATTTGCCTTTTACTCAGTGTTGAATCCAGGGGGTGGCCCGGGGGGGAATGTCCCCCCCGGAGTATTGAAATGTCCCCCCCGGAATATTTGAAATTTTATGCTTTCAATGGTAAAAAGTGTAATTTCCCCCCCGGAACTCTATAATGCCCCCCCCCCCGGAGCCACATAAATCCCTCCCGGAGAAAAGTGTCTGAATTCAACTTTTACTTCCGGTAAGTTAACCCTTACTTTTGGCGCCTTTGCTTGGCGAAGTTTGTTTGTTTACAAATTTGATGCTGTCAAATCTATCTTTGAAATCTAATCTATGAAATACACACACTTAACATTCAAGGTTTCGCGAAAAATAGAGCATTTACTTATTTACATTATTTCTTATTTTATTCTGACTACAATTTAAAAATACAACAACCATAGTTGTATAGAAAAAAAAATTATATATTTTAGACACATATATGTAAAGATGCATTCAAAAACTTGTAACATTATTTAGTGCGATACACAGTAAATATTTACTATTCTCAAATTATGTTTATTTTTAACTATATTCAAAAATATAAAAACGGGTTTTTATTTATTTATTATTGAAATCAAATACTAAAATATTTTAAAACCTTTGTTAATAAGAAAACAAAATACTTCTTTATGTTTATTCTGTGAATAAATTTGCAGAATTTAGTGTTCACTCTATTTTTTGTGACGCTATTTAGATCACAAATTAGTATAGTATTAGGTTCTATTGTTTCTTATTTAGAGTGAAAAAACTATAAGACTAAGTGATTGACTGCAGCATATTTGATGTAATATCCCTAATTCTTGAAATTTTAATGTTTACACTATAATTTGTTGTTGGTAGCAGAACGTTGGAATAGTTTCATGTAAATGAGTGATTTTTTTTTTTTTTTCATTACTCTAAATTATTTTTTATTGTGACAATATTGAAAATAAAATATTGATTCACAACCTCATATTATTTGTAATTGAAATCTTCAACAGTTATTTTGATTATTAATTAAAAATTTCCAACTGTACTTTATTTTTAAATTTTACAATTAAACGTTTAAGATATTTTGAACGATGAGGAGAAAAAGTTTAATGTAAACAGTTAAGCTTAATATAATATAAATGCAAGTTTATAACAATCTTTTTAAGCTTATTAAGTTTGGTAAGGATAATTAATTTAAAAAATCTTTCAAGTGAAAAATCTAAACGAAAGAAATAATATGTTATAAATAAAACAATACAAATATATGACATATTAAGTTTACATTTAGGAACAAATTAAATATTGTTTACTCTTCTGTATAACTTTTAGTATTGATTTTTAAACAATTTAGATTGATCAAATACTATAAGAAGCCTTCGTTATTATTATTTTTTTATTGGGAACATACATCTGACTTGTGTGATTGATACAAATATCTGCCCCTTCATTATTAATCGTAATTACAAAATAAACAAAAACATATCGCCAATGTAGCACTTTCACGATCGCTAGAAAAGAGCGATAAACCACCATAAACATATCGCCAATGTAAAACTTTCACGATCGCTAGAAAAGAGCGATAAACCACCATTTATGGCATCCATGCCACCGAAAATGACTAAATTATGCATTTATTTAAGCAATATTGCATAAAAATTCATATACCTGCCCTATTTTTTCACATTTTAAGTATTTATGTATATACATTTTAAAAAACAATGATGTAAAACTATTTAAATTTAACGAACTATCACAACAAAAAATCGGAATCTTTGCCAAATGCAATGTTGGCTTTATGTCAGCCTAGCACATGAGATTAATCGTTAAATATTGTTGTTATTACCATTATTCGTATTCTATTAATTTCTTTTGAAATATAGACTTATCATTCATTTTATTTAAAATATGAATTTTTTATTTAAAATACACATATCACATCATATATTTAAAGTACATTTATTTAAAAGAAGAATAATAATAAATGAAATAATCCAAAAAACCAAAATATTTTATTTCAACATCAAGCCATTGTTTCTAATCTAAGCAAGTGAAAAATAAACGGTGCTATAGCTGGAGGGGAAAAAAAGATATTGGCAAGATAATATAATATTGGCCCAGCTAACATAAAAGTACCTTTTTTTGTGATCTATTTGAAAAATCAGTGATTGCTTCTGACAAAAATTGGGACCACTTCACAAAATTATTCTTAATAAAAGAAGTACCTTCACAAAATTATTTTTTTTATAAAAGTGAACACTTTACATTAAAAAAAGAAGAAAAAATTGTTGGGATTTAAAATGTGCAATTTGCAAACAAAATAAGCTCGCCAAAAAGGTAAACTGAATATATATATATATATATATATACAGTGAAACTTCCATTTAACGAAGTCTCATGGTTTCACTTAAAAACTTCGTTATGAAGAAAATTCGTTAAATGGAAATCAACTTAAATTCATGAAATTTTTCCTTCAGATATGACAAACAGATATTGAATTCAGAAGCATTTGATTCAGCTTTATTTATGAAACCGTTTTTTACAAAACAGTTGTCTGTGGTCGATGAAATCACGTCACATTCCCAAGCTTTGGCTCAAGCTGTCATCAGTTTTGATACACAGGACTTCTCAAACTAATGTTTTCAGTATATTCTCTTTTTTTCTGTCTTTATCGACAGTGTATTTCAAGATTTTTTATTATTCCTTTGACTAATGGCTGAAGTTTTGAAGTTGGATTAGCAGGAACAAAAATAACTTTGATGTTCGATTTGCATTTTGCGCACATTCTTGTGGATGCACAAAGAAATTGTCTATGTGCAATGGAAGGTCAGAATAGTACCTGTCTGACTCTAATTGATATTTTTTGCTTCAATGCATCTGGCAGTCTGACACCATTACGTCACTGCATCTTTTATATTATTGAATGTAGAAAAGGGATTTTGACTTCCCCAACTGTTAGTCTCAGTTTGAGAGAGCAATGATAACAAGTCTTTTTCCTAATGTGAAAAAAAAAATTGTTTTATTTAGCACCAAGCAGAATGGAAATTATTTAAATATGTTCATTTTCGCACAATCCGCTGAAATAAATTCGCATATCCATCCAACAGCAACCTCTTAGTGTGATTACACGTACAAAAATGGAATAAACTTCGTTATATAGAAAATATTTTTCGTAATATGGAGATTAATTTACATGTTAATGGTGTTCAAAGTCAAAGTTCTGCAGAAAATTTCGTTAAGTAGAAAACTTCGTTAGATAGGGACTTCGTTAAAGGGAAGTTCTACTGTATATATATATCAGTTTGAATTTAAGAGTAACTGGATTTGACTTTTTTGTTACATCATTTTATTTTTCGCAAAACATAATTAAAAAAAAATACCCATGAGAGAGATGGGAAAAAAAAATCTGCATCAAACTTTGATGTGAAATCAATCATACAGTAAAATTTACAATTTTAAATACATTTAATTTGCATTTTACTGTGAAGACTTTTTTTTTTGTTTTTGTGGGGAGGGGTTGGGGGTGTCACAAAAAGTAGATGTAACTACATTCTATAATTCTAGATTGTAGTGATTATATGATAAAACTAGCTGCCAGTGTGATCAACTGATACATGCTATTAGCATGTACCTTGGAGAAGCCTCATGTATAATGACAATCCTGAAAGGTGTTTTTAAATAAATGATAAATATTACTATTTCTTTCAAAAGTATAACTGCACTGGCACAAAAATGATATATGCATGTACAAATAAATTGTATATAGCACTGAAGTAAATATCAAAAACATATTTAGACTTTTAATTTAACTTGTGAAAAGCAGAAATATAATTTTTGATATACAAGTCATATGCAATAAAAATTATTCTCAGATAAAATGAGATTTCACTGTATTCTGAGTGACTTCGAAATCTTATGATTTACGATCGTCATTATTAAAAAAATAATGTTTTATTTTTTGAAACCACAAAAAAATTAATAGTTATCATTGATTTATTAACGGAAGATTAATATTTTTGTGTGGCATTATTTAAGACCCTTTAATAGCGAAAACTAGCCAAAACTTTGGATTATTTCCACGCAAAACATTTGTTATTAACAAGATAAGGACAACAAATAATTATTTGTGTATGTTTATAATCATTCACAGCTGATATCGATCCGTAAATATGACGCTTGTGTAGTAAAACCTTGTTCATGATTGGTTAGCGCTAGTGCTTCCCTGTAACCAGTGAAAAGGCTCTTAGGTTAAGGTCTTGGGTCGCTGGGATTTTTAGGTAGTTGGGTCGACCAGTGAAAACGCAGCTTTAGAAGCCGCTGACATTTTATTGTCACATTCGTTATTTGGAACAGATTCCAATACAGTTATTAGATGGTTAGATGTAAAAATTAACAGATCTCGTGAATTAAAAGACAGAAATGAACTATTGAAATTAAGTAACGATGCAACTGATATATATTGTTCAAGTTGGATCGATACCCATTATCCAAATAGGCCAGAACAACTTGTAAACCTTTCTTTATTTGATTTTTCAAGATGGTATGACATAGTAGATAAAAAACCTTGTTCTAAAACTGCAATTTCTTATGAGTATGGTGCAAAACATTTACGTAAAAGGAAAATTCCGTATTTGATTAATCATTACAATTTCAACTGTAAACAAGAGCCAGAAAATTATTATTTTTGTTTATTAATCTTGTTTAAATCATGGAAAAATATTTCTGAACTAAAAGGTCCTTTCCAGACATATAGTGAGTCTTTTATTAATTGTAAGGAATCTTTACTGGATGCAATGAAGTATCATGAACGGTTAGAAGAAATACAGCAGGCTAAAAGTGATTTGGATTCCAAAATTGAAACTCTAGAAAAACAAATGTGTTCAGCTAGTCAAGATGATCATAACTTTAGTATTATTAATTTTGTAGAGCCAATAGGGAATGAAATAGAAGAATTTGAAAATTTATTGTCTAAGGAAGATATTGATAGTATGATTGAACATTTAAATGTAGATCAGAAACGTGTTTTCGATGAAGTTGTAGGTTGTTTGGAACAATATATTGAAGAATTTAATACTTGCACATCCAATAATGTTAATAAGAGATTAATTCCAAACTCAATTTTGAGAAAATTTGTGTCTGGAATTGGAGGAACAGGAAAATCATATTTAATTAAAGTTATTCGGTGTCATATTTCTAATAAATTTAATAATAAAGTCGTTGTAACAGCACCAACTGGCATCGCTGCTTTTAATATAAATGGCTTGACTATTCATCGTTTATTGCAATTACCAGTAGAACATGACAATACAGCTGTAAATAATAAATTATCTGATGACAAATTAAATGATATTCGTGGGGAGTTGAAAAATATGGTTTTGCTCATCATTGATGAAGTCTCCATGGTCTCTAATGTAATGCTAATGCAAATTCACATGAGATTATCAGAAATCTTTGACACCCTGGATGAAAACGATGGTTGGTTCGGGCGAATAAATATTTTATTTTTTGGTGATTTATTACAACTTCCACCTGTAAGGCACGATAACCCTTTCGTAAATATTTCTGGAGAAAATTGCTCTAAATATTTTTCTGGATTGCATTTTATAAATATTTGGCAAGAATTACTTACATATGACGAATTGACCATTAACATGAGGCAGCAGACAGATAAAGTATATGCATCTATATTAGATTCAATCCGTGTAGGTGTATTAACTAATGCTGATGAGATGATTTTACGTAAAAGAGAAATTGTTTTAAAATCCAAAAATCCATCAAATTGTATGAAAGAGTTATTTGAATATGTACAAAAATTAGATCATAAAACTATTTGTTTATTCCCAAAAAAAGAACAATGTATTGTCTTCAATGCGGCTATGTTGGAGTATTCAAACAAACCAAAAGTTATTCTCAAAGCTGTCGACATAATAGAAGCAAAAACAAATGCGCAAAAAGCTAAGGCACTGAAATCTTTAAATAATGTTAAAGATAGCAGTTGAACTGCAGGTTTAGAAGATGAAATAGAAGTTAAATTAGGAGCAAGAATTATGTTATAGAGAAATATAGATGTAACTAATAGTTTAGTAAATGGTGCAATAGGTTTTATAGTTAAAATTTATAAAGATAACTTTACGACTGTAAATATCAATAAACTAAGAATAAAATTTGAAACTGGAGAGTTTGATATAGAACCCGTAACAGCAAAATTTAACTTACAAACAGACGTATTTGTTTTACGAAAACAATTTCCGATTAGTCTAGCATATGGAATAACAATTCATAAAAGCCAAGGGCTAACTTTAGATACTTGTGTAGTAGATATAGGCACCTATATATTTTCAAAGGGTCAGGCATATGTTGCTTTATCCAGAGTTAAATGTTTAGATGGTTTACACATAATTAATTTAAATCCAGAAAAAATTGAAGCTCAGAGTAGTGCAATTTTGGAATATAATAGATTGAAATGTAAATTTAAACCTGATTTAACATTTTTTTCATTAGACAAAACTGTTAATAAGACAGTGCCAGACAAAAACAATTATTTCACACACTTGCATGCAGCTCAGTTAATTGATATAGAAAGTGCACAAACAAAAAAACATGGAACAGACATAATAGAATCATTAATCCAATTTCATGGTTTTACTAATCCACATAATGTTTCTTGTTATGCCAATTCAACCTTGCAATGTCTTTTTAATATAGAGTATATAAACTCTGCAATAAACTTATCCACCCATTCAGATTTAAAAAAAAACTTTTTTTAGCTTTTTCGAGTTCCAAGTCGAATGCTGCTTTAGATTGTTTTCAGTTACGATCACAGTTTTGTTCACAATTACAATCACCATTTCCTATACCTAATATTGATCAGCAGCAGGATAGCACAGAATTTTTGCAATACCTTCTTGATAAATATAATTATTTAAAATCTGTTACATCATTTGATATTGTAAACTATTTAAAATGTCAAAAATGTCCCTACTCAAAACAAGATGTGATTGAAACACAAATAGGAAGACTGGCAATTCCAATAGATGAAAACAAATTTAAATTTCAGGGTTTACTTGATTATAATTTTAATAGTTGGAATTCAGATTTATGTAAAGAAGCAGAATGCCCTGCTTGTAATAAACTTAATGTTTTAACTACTCAAACAGTAATTAAAAATACACGAAATGTTTTAATTTTTTCACTGCAATTAGTAAATTCAATCAATCAGAAAAATACAAACTTGTTACTGTCAGGAGTTCACCAAAATAAAATAATATTTAGTGATAATAATTACACATTATCAGGTGCAATATTTCATCTTGGTGATACTGTATCAGAGGGTCACTACACAGCTGTAGTTCGAAAAAACAAACATTGGTTTAAAACAAATGATACTAATATTTCTAAATGTTCATGGCCCAGAAACAGTAAAAATATTTATATTTTATTTTTTGAAAAAACAGAATAATAATCTTTTTTAGTACATCAACATATGTGTTTAATAATTTTTTGGAGATTATAAGAGAAATAAAGTGGGAGGAGTATGATTTTTAAGTGGGAGGAGCATAATATAAAAATTGCTTGATTTTTTTTTTTTTTTTTTTTTTTTTTTGTGTGTGTGTGTGTGTGTGTGTGTTTTTTATGGTTTTGTGTGGAAAATGTGAATGCGAATTTTTGTATTTAATTTTTGAAAACGTTGGTTGAATTCTGGTGAATTTTAGGCATAGATTTCTTTTTTGATAAAATTGTAATTCTGGTTTTGTAAAAAAAAAAAAAATGTTAATGTGAATTTATGGAATAATGTAGGATTAGATATTTATTTATTGCGAATTTTATGTATTTGATTGATTTATGAATGCTATTTTTTTAATTTAGGGATAGATTAGTTATTTTTGAAATTAGATATATATTTTTAATAAAAGTTGGTTTAATTCTTGTGAATTTTAGGTATTTGATCGTTTAGGATAGATTGATTAAATAGATTTTTTTTTTATATATAGAATTGTAATTCTGGTTTTGCAAAAAAATTTTTGAAACATTGAAATGTATTTATTTCACTAAATTGATTTATCTTTTGTGCCCTGCTGTCGAAAATTGAAAGAAAAATTTATGTAAAGGTTTATTTTGCATCATACTATCCATTTGCATACATTTAACTTAGTTTGGATACTATGACGCAAAATAAACCTTTACATAAATTTTTCTTTCAATTTTCGACAGCATGGCACAAAAGATAAATCAATTTATTGAAATAAATACATTTCAATGCATAATACAGGCTCATTGCAAGCGATATATTTAATGATGTATTAGAAAATTAAAAGTATTGTTAGCATGTGTAAATATACATTAGGAGACAAACCAAAAATAAATTAAATTGGATTTTAAAACAAACCCATTAAAGTAACATGAAGGCGTCACTTAAATTTTGATATCATTTCTTTTAAAATTTGTATTTTGAATTTATCAGAGATGTGAATGAAAAAGGATGAGCAAAAAACTTATATATATTTTTTCATGTAGAAAATAATATTTGCACCGCTGAATATCAATATAGCAATAGGGGGAAAAAAAGATAAGTTTTTTAATTTATTGCATACCGTCACTCAAAATTTGATATCATTAATTTTAAGACCCGTATTTGAAATTCTTACAGACAAAAGGTGAAGTGCTGCGTCACAAACTTTAACCCGTTAAGGGTTTTTGTACTGATAAGTATACAATCAAAATCTGACGGGGGGGGGGGCTTTCGATGCTCCTGGGGAGGGGGGGGGATATCCACCTCGGACCTGAATTCAACACTGCTGTCAAAGTTGCTGTTTTAAACTGATTTTTAGAACCTAACAATGACAAAAAATGATGTATCGGATTACAGTCTACTATAATTATGATGCTCCTGGAGAGGGGGAGGGAATGTCCCCCTCGGACCACGCTTTGTATTCAACACTGCTGTCAAAGTTTCTGTTTTAAACTGATTTTTGGAACCTAACAACGACAAAAAATGATGTATCCGATTACAGTCTGCTATAATTAAAGATGTACCATATTTATAAAAAAAAAAAAACGGTAAACGCTCTTCGACCTTTTTGGCACCCGAATAAGACAGAATACATGGAAATCTTTTACTTTTAATCATAGGTAGAATTTTAATCAGAATTCTTTACAAAATAAAATCTTACAGAAAATTCCACAGTAAAAATTGTAACACAAAATATACGCAATTTTGTAAATTAAAAGATTCTTACGAATTTTTTCTTATACTTTACAATTTTTCAACCTCTTGATATAAGCGGTGGTATAACATTTATACAATCTAATTTTAATAAAAATTTGTACCATGATTTTTTACTAAAATTTAGCTTTACCGTTTACGTGAAAAAATGTTTGAGATTGCATTTATCTTTTCCTAAATGAATTTTTTGAAAAATATGCCATGAATTCAAGATTGCGGCGGCAACACAATTAATTTTTCCGTTGGTTAAGACGTTAACAGTTGTGTATTACGTAAAATTGGGAATTTTGCCGTCCTTCCGCGGGACAGGGCTTTATACATTTGGAAATCGGAACATCGAAAATAGTATATCAAATAACCCGCTTTCAAAAACCGCTAACGATTTTTTAAACGATATTTTTAAGCACCACTGTCGGATTCCACTTCTCAGTCCACACAACTTCGAAATAAATCCGGTCTATCGATATGCTGCCACCACCGATATTAATACGTGATATCGGGCACGATCCGTGATGTATATTCAAGAACAACCTAACTCTTTCAATTAAAGTTAAAGTAACAATTTATTAACAATATTTACACTTAAACTCGGATGTAAATTATCCGGTTTAACACTAAATCAAAACAATTACAGAAAACGCTCTACGTGGACCGTTAGACTACGTTAATTCACTCAGAACCGAGATTTTTCTTAATCTCACACACGCTATCTCTCTTCCTTTAGAGAGATGCCGTTCTATACACGTGCTCAGAGCTGCTCTCTGAAAAACCAACCTTCACACTTCGCTGCCACGCTAGAACTAACTTCACCTCTGGTCATTCCCCAGCGCACCCGCTATCTCTCTCTACGGGGCTGCTCTTTTATTTTCAAGGGTCGCTGACAACACTTCCTTCCTCTTGACGCATCTGTCTTCCTAAACAAAAGAGGGCCATAGCTTTCTTATCTATGAAAGACCACCTTGCAATAGAAATACTTCTTTCATTCTGTTCCACCTTCCTACTCTTCGGATTAAGAATTTTCTAAAGAAAGCCTTTAACGGTACACAATAGATACATATACAATACATACAATATGCTAATCCCTTAAGAATAGCTTTCAACTCTTGCAGCTGATTCTAAGAAACCTGACATTCCCCACCTTAGCGGAAAATATGCCTTTTAGGGGCTAATTTTCCTCAAACTATGTAATGTCTGAGAAGAGTTCAACAGTTCCTTGATAGGTTTCTTCATTACTACAATTACATAAATATTTCAAGGTGTCTGAAAATTTAACTACTGACATCTCTAATGAACCATATACTAATGTGATAACTACAAAAAAAAATTACACGATATGCTAATACACTGTTATGAACACATGATGCAAATACAATTATAAATACACAAAAAAATAAAATAAAGTTACACTAGTATTATGTCATTTCAATGTCAGTCCTTAGGCTGATATTGCTGGAGGCGGTACTACCTTTTCCTTCCAGTCCTTCCTCGTTAACTTAATTGGTACATCCCTTTCCGCAATGCACCCGCTTGAATGGCTAACTTCTGCCTCTGATATCCCAATTAAATCTTCCTCTAACCAATCAGGCACTTGCCTGTCCAAGTCCTCTTTGTACGTAATAAAGACATTGTACAATTTCTGCCTTATCTTACCCCTCTCCGGTTTACGACCAATCCGATTTTTCTCCATTTCTACCAGTTCGATAGGACCCATAAATAATTCCTTATTTTTCCTTAAGATTGATTTTATATCCCCAACTTGAATATTGGTTAACACTTTTATTTCGAATCCCTTCCTGTCTTTATTTTCCGGTTGTTCTCTATCTAACAAACGAGTTTTCCCGCGGTCTTCAAACTCCCCGTCACTATCAAGGACAATATCGACTACTTTATTTTTAGCCACAAATTCCCTCATTTCATCTTGATACACCAGTTTCTTACTCCCGTCCAATAACTCAATTATATATCCAGGATGACCTGTTTTCTCTTTCTCCTTATCACTCCCATTCATTTCCCTCGTTAATCGACATTCTACACATGATTCGCAATATATTTTAGCTTCCTTCGCCATATTTTCCCAATAAAATGAATGCTTGATTCTTTCTAACATTTTCTTAACCGCGTGATGTTCTCCATGTAAGGAGGTATGCGCTAGTTTTAGAATTTCCTCCCTTCTAACTTTAGGTAATACTAATTGAGCTACAGTTTCATCTACTAATTTCTCTTTATGATACAATAACCCATTTACAACATAGTAAGACCCTTTCTCATTTTCAGCTAATTCCCAAGCTCTCTCTAAATCCTTACAACTCATTTGGGATTCCTGAAATACATTTAAACTACTTTCCGTAACTTGATTAATCTTACTTTTCTCTACCTCAGCTTTTTCCTTCTCCTGACTTTGTAAATTTTCCGATCTCGCGTCTACGACATAACGATTATTATTACCATTTCTAATCCTTTCCCCTTCTTTCACTTTATTCCTACTATCTTCCTTACATTCCCTTTCTACCGATTCTCTTAATGATTTCTCGTTGTTTAACCCTGACAATTCATTAGCCACGTCAGGATGTAAAATTACCTGTTCCTTACTATTATCAATTATTGCACAAAGTACATCCTGATGAATTACATTAGTTTGACCACGTTTTGGAATAGCTAAAGGTAACTGAATTAATGGCGATTTCACTGCCTTACCAAATATCCCTTGTAAATAGATGCTACCAGCCCCTCTTAATTTTTCTGCTGGTACTAAATCTTTATGAACGACGCTAATTTGGCAACCAGAATCCACCAATCCTTTTGTTATCTTCCCATTTACACTAACTTCCACTTTCTCGAGATTATTTAACTTCTCTCCAATAACTTTAGCTCTCCAATTCCCTCTTGCTCCGATTCTTGCCATACTCGCTGCCCTTGGTAATTCTTTAATTCCTCGCACTGAGACATTATTGATACTAGCCCTTGGTTCTTGTCGGTTATTAATTTGATTACTTCCCTCATTATTTCCTTTTGTACAAAATCGCTGAACATGTCCTCGTTGAGAACACTTGAAACAGATAGGCGTCGTATCATTAGGTTTCTTATATTCCGGTTTTCTACCCAAAAATGGACTAACTTCATTATTCCCATTTTGTCTCCAATTACTACTATGTTTGTTCTCCTCCTTGGGTCTAAATTTTTCCTTGTTTACATAACTATCTTTACCCTTAAAACTTTTATACGTAACCGCATAAGATTTGTGCTTAGCATCGAAATAATTATCACATTCTTTAGCGATTTTAGAAACTTCTAACCAGTTATTTTGCTGCGTTAATCCAATATGCGTCGCGGTTTCGTCATCTAAAGTATTTAACAACTTATCCGTGACAATTAACTGATTAACCTTCTCATACGTATCTGCACCTCTAATCTTACAGTAATTTTCCCACGTTGCTATTAAACGTGACACAAATAATACATGAGTTTCATTTTGATTCCTTCTAGCCTTCTTGAAATTTTCCAAACACGCCTTCGGTGTCGGCTCGTGTTCCCTTAGAACTAATTCCTTTAATTTCTCATAACTCTCAATTTGTTCCCTAGTAGTGTATATTAGCAAGTTATCGGCCTTATCTCCTAACATATTTAGCAGAATTTCGGCCTGCTGGGTTTCCGGTACATTTTTTGTTTGGAATGCCCGTTCTAAACTGCAAAAAAACAGATTCCATCCCTCAGTCCCTTCTGGAACCTTGATAGACAAAGTTTTAACACTTTTAATCAATTTCTCTAGGCTACTCTCATTATTATATTCTCTAGACCCAATAGAATTATTTGCCGAACTTTGAATTTTTATCCTTTCCAACTCTAACTCATGTTCCAATCTCAATTTTTCAGACCTTTCTTCTCTATCTAACTTTTCACGGTCTAACTCCCTTTCTAACTTTTCTCGTTGTAACTTTTCCTCCCTTTCTAAGCTTTCTCGTTGTAACTTTTCCTCCCTTTCTAACTTTTCTCGTTGTAACTTTTCCTCCTTTTCTAACTTTTCTCGTTGTAACTTTTCCTCCCTTTCTAACTTTTCTCGTTGTAACTTTTCCTCCCTTTCTAACTTTTCCCGTTCTACTACTACCGCTTCTTGTTCTAAGCGTTCCGTAACAATAGTGCTAGATAATTCCATAACGGCTCCCTCTTCATATTCGTCGCTCTCCACTATCTTTTTCTTAAGCTTAAACCTGGTATCGTCTTCCGAGACCTCAATTCCTAACTCTCCACATATCGCCTGAAGATCCACCCTTTTTAATTTTAGTAAGAAAGCCATACTTTCTACTGATAACTATTACCACCCTACAATAATACTTAATCACAATATCAAATTAATACTTCCTCAAATCCTACCCTCATAAGTTACCTCCACATATTATACTATTTAACATATTTCAAATAAGTAATAATACAATAATAAATTTCCTTAAACAATGATACCCCACAATTTGCTTCCAATAACAAAGTAACAATAATCTCAATTTTACTATTATGCAATACAGATTTTAAATTTATACCATTAAATAATAAAATACAATTTACACAATAATACTGATACGTTGCAATTTGAATAAAACACTGATGCCAATCACTACATAAAAATATCCACCTAACAAAAATTTGCATGAAATACACATAAATTCCTAAATTTAATCTCAATAAAATATTTCAATTTCAAAATTAGTTCTCACATTAAAAAGTAAATCACAGCACTTTTTTTTTTCTCTGGGCCTTCAGTTCTTCCTTGAAGGTTATTTCAATTTAATTTAAATTCTACACAAATTTGCTTTCCTCATTTACTATCAATATTTCAAACTTAAAGCAAACAATATCACTTAATTTAAATATTACTTTAATAATAATTTAAATTTAAGAAATTTCAATTATTCCTTCCCACTATTAACACAATGCATTAATTTTAATCATTAATCTTATCCGTTTAAAACAATTAGAAAATCACTTCTGGTAATTAATATAAGATCCTTTTCTTAAAACAATCAGAGCCGTCCTTAGGGGTGTGCGACAGGTGCGGCCGCACAGGGCCTCGCGCCTAAAGAGGCCTCGCACCCGGACGCAAAATATGTTTTCTTTAATAAAAAGAAGAAGGTATAATAGAAAATCTCTAATATAAATTTATGATTTTAGTTAAGAAAAGATAGTGGTCTTGACATAAAATATAGCCTATGTTGGAAGAGGAACGTTCACCATCAATTTGCCACCATTACTTTTGAAATTGGTTTAGTAGTTCCAGAAATTATCTCTACAAAACACACAAACAAATGCTACTTCTTTATAGTAGCTAGGGGATCGAACCTGGGCTCCCCGGGTTACAGTATATAGGTGAAAACATTCTTTTTTATTGATAGTATAGATAAGATTATGTTAAGAATCTGGAAGGAAAGGGCCTCGCAAAATCCCTGCACCAGGCCTCGCTTTAAGTCGTCCTCGCTAAGGACGGCTCTGAAAACAATAGTGTAAAATGGTTGTTAATATCTCATTTGATTTAGACCAATTATTATATTGCACATAAATTAACATAAATTATACACAATAAAAAACAGTAGGTTCGAGAATGTCAGTAGAGTAAAATGATCAAAACACCTTACCTCGTACTTTATTCGCTGGGCAATTCTCTGCTCACTTTTCCACAGGGTAAATCTTGCACTCTCGGGCCACAATCACTGCACCTTGCTTCACAATGCACAAAAACACTACACACAACACTACACTAACACAGCACAATCACTATTCACTTCACTGTAATGACAATAGGCTCGCTGGCACTGGTCTACGACGATTGGGCGCACACACTTCCGCTGGGCGATCCGGCACAAACTCTCTGTAACACGGCTATCTGGTACTAGTCTACAACGATAGGGCACGAACACTTCCGCTAGACGATCCGGCACAAACTCTCAGTAACACGGCTAACTGGCACTGGTCTTCGGTGATTCAATCCCGTCGCTGCCAACATTGTCGGATTCCACTTCTCAGTCCACACAACTTCGAAATAAATCCGGTCTATCGATATGCTGCCACCACCGATATTAATACGTGATATCGGGCACGATCCGTGATGTATATTCAAGAACAACCTAACTCTTTCAATTAAAGTTAAAGTAACAATTTATTAACAATATTTACACTTAAACTCGGATGTAAATTATCCGGTTTAACACTAAATCAAAACAATTACAGAAAACGCTCTACGTGTACCGTTAGACTACGTTAATTCACTCAGAACCGAGATTTTTCTTAATCTCACACACGCTATCTCTCTTCCTTTAGAGAGATGCCGTTCTATACACGTGCTCAGAGCTGCTCTCTGAAAAACCAACCTTCACACTTCGCTGCCACGCTAGAACTAACTTCACCTCTGGTCATTCCCCAGCGCACCCGCTATCTCTCTCTACGGGGCTGCTCTTTTATTTTCAAGGGTCGCTGACAACACTTCCTTCCTCTTGACGCATCTGTCTTCCTAAACAAAAGAGGGCCATAGCTTTCTTATCTATGAAAGACCACATTGCAATAGAAATACTTCTTTCATTCTGTTCCACCTTCCTACTCTTCGGATTAAGAATTTTCTAAAGAAAGCCTTTAACGGTACACAATAGATACATATACAATACATACAATATGCTAATCCCTTAAGAATAGCTTTCAACTCTTGCAGCTGATTCTAAGAAACCTGACAACCACTATTTTCAAACAGTAATTTTCGACCTATCCAATCGCTGAATGTCTGAGATTAAATAAGGTAATAATTATTTGAAAATAGTGGTACTAATAAATAACTAATAATGGACGCTCGTACAAGGCGGTTTAATTTAAATTACTAGACAGCTAAAAGAGAGTGTTCGTTCAAAAATTTCTGCTTTTGGTTATCCATCAGCAGATTCACAAGGACTTCTAAACAGAAAAAGAAATCATTATTGCAGCGCAATTGATCATTCTTGACTGAGGCTCATAAATTAGAGATGAGATGGGCTCATGCCGAGCCCGAGCCCGACACGGGCTCGGGCTCGATTTTTATACCAGCCTTCGGGGCCGGGCGGGCTCGGGCTCAATCTCTCGGAAACTGACAATTGTATTTATTCTCACATAGGGAAAATAAAAATAACCTTTTTTATTTCAAGTCATTTTAATGTTATTTTGATCATAATAAACAGAGGAGGAAACAGATTTTTTTTTTACTTTTCTAGTGTTAGAATGCTACTTTAAAAAGACAATTTACGGTATTTGTGACGCCACTGACGTCTGAGTTATATGGCGCCATTGGGAAGAATCAACAATAATTTAGGTTTGCAAATTTTTAGTCTTCTATTGTGTGCGAGTCATAATCACTTTTCATATGAAAATAACGTTAATGATTCTATATTTAATTATGAACTCTGTTCATGCTAAAGCTCTGCTCTGCACATTTCCGAAGTCACTTTCATTTGTAAGTAGATATATTTGCCATGTATTGTTATTCTGATAGAAAGCAATCGAACAGTGTTTTCACTTTTCCTATAAAAGCATAGGAACTTTCAGATAAGGATGTCAAATTTTTAATTTAAGCTACTTTTCAAGAACACGAAATATTGCTTTAATTAAGGGATCAATTATAATTGACGTAAAAAAACCTTTTATAGGAAATAGAAAATGTTGTTCGATTCTTCGGCATAGAAATAGCAATTTCTACAAATTTCATGCATTTATTCATAAAAACGCACTTCGTTAATGTGTCCATCCGTTTTGCTTGTTCGGAGAGGAAAAATATGAATATCCCTTTAAAAGAAGTATATTTTTATTTGATACCAAACTTCTCTTTTGATAAGATTGAATGTAACTTTCCATACAATTTATTATGTCCACGGGATTAACAATTATTTTAAAGTACAGAGTTTTTAAAAAAATGATATATTACTTTTAAAACAATTTTTAAATATTATGCTTTTTTTTTTTTTTTTGTATCGGGTTCGGACGGGCGCGGATTTAAAATCGTCGGGCTCGGGCGGGCCCGGGCTCCGAAAAGAGAGCCCGAACTCATCTCTATCATAAATCTGACGTATCAGCGAAACCGGGGGCCAACGAGAGAAACAAATTTACGTCCTTCCGATCTCTAAACCATAACTTTTTTTCCCGCGGTTGATAGGGTTACCATAATTCTTTTTTCTGAAAAACATCCAGTTGGTTCAGTTCTGTTCTAAAAAGTAGGGTTTTGTTTTAAAAAAGACATGTAAAATAAAGCAAAATACATACACATTAAAGCGTTACCTTCGTAATGCTAAGTATTACCGTAATAGATCATAGATAGGAGTTAAAGTTGAATAAAAAAGGATATATTTTTTAAATAGTTAAATTTCATAATTTTATGCGGAGGTACAGAAGTGGGCACATACATTTTCAAGTACCCTGTACCTGAGCGTTTATTTTTAGTTGTTATATACCAAACCCAGAACGCAATATTACGATCCACAGACAAGTAATAATATCATCCTTAAATAAATATGATAAATGTGAACTAAATGTTCGTTATAATAAATGTGAACAAGACGCCTGACTTAAAACAAATTTTGTGTGAAAAGACGTATATTGGACATTTTTCAAATACAACTGTATCGGAATGGCGTTCCGGCACCAGTGCACCCGTGTGGAGGTATTTCAATAATTTATTCTACCTTTCTTTTTAACATATCACATGCAGTCTTATAGTACTTGATGCAGATTTAAAACCAGAAAACTATTTTTAAATAGCATAATTTGTATTTGAGGGGGGGTAGGAGGCAATAATTTATCCTTCCCTTTTTAATACTTTCCAACCTAGTTGAAAAGTGTTTACGACTTCGGTTTGTCTGGCCGTCTGCTGTCTGCCGTATGTCCGTGCTCTAACTCCCGTAAATATACTGGTATCGCCCTGAAATTTTTGTGTTATTGTCGTTTACTATGGCATGTTCCCTATTTCAACTGAAGTGTGTAGCACTTACAGTTTTTTTACAGGGACAGTCAAAAGTATTCCATTACGTTACAGTCAATGGAAAATAATCCATTTAAGTGCATTTTGATGATGTTATGACATTTGAAACATGATGGAAATTATATATAATTATGAAGCGCATTAAAACATGCTTTTTGTAGAATGTGGGATGCAAAGCATTAATTATTCATTTACAGGGTCAAACAAAAGAATTCTGTTACACATTATTCTATGGGGAAAAATCGTTTTCAGTGTAATTTAGTGATATTTCACTATTTCAAACATAATGAAAATGATATGCATTACTGATGTGCCCTATAAATTGCTCTCTTTAAAGTGTGGTGTGCATTGCGTTTATTTTCAGGGACACACTAAAGATATCGGTTACAGTACATGTGCGATATTTACAGTCAGTGCGATAAGCGCGTTTTCAACTTTGGCTTGCGTTTTTAAGTTTAACTGAATTTTTTCATAGTACGTGTGTGTTTATAAACTCGGTGTTTCATATACAGGGCTACACAAGGAAATCCGTAAGTATTACAGACTATGGGAGTGAAGTGCTTATAGGTAGTTTTTCATTGTGTCACGCATTTTCCTGCTGAACTGTATTTAGTAGACTAATAGAAGTTTGTGGAATATAAATAAATCCATATACAAGACTATGTAAAGAAAAAAATACATTGCCGTTCACAGTTGGTAATTGCTGCGAGTGAGTTTTAAGTTGCCTTTTAGCTTAATAGGTGGTGTGTACTAAAGCCTTGAGATAATATACAGGGCTGTACAAAAGATTTTGAGTGCATTTCCATCGATTGGCGAAAATTGCAAAATGTGAATATTCTAATAGAACTAAATTTTATCATGCTATATATCCACATCCTTGATCATATACAGGGCTGCACAAAATAATTTGACTACTTTTTTGACACTGGAATGGAAGGTAATTTCGAAAACTGTATTTTTCAATGTGTTATATGTTTTCTAAAATGTTTACTTATATATCTTCTTTTACCTTATTTAACGGTGAAGTTTCGGTACAGTTTTCTGGCTGTGTTGGAAAGTGTTTCATAATGTATGCTTGATGCCTGATTTTTTGTTCTTGTTTGTAACAAATCACTTACCATTGGATAATATTTTACTTAAATTTCAGGTTTTCAAACCATTTTTAGGTGCGTTCGTAATTATATAAATACATAGCACCTATATTCGTCGTCTGGTCCGTCCGTCCGCATATAACAGCACAAAAACTACCCAACCGAATAATTCTCCGTCAATAAACGGGAATGTACTCGAGAACTTTTATTCTGTCCTGTATATGATCTATAGAATTTATACACACCAAGTTATAGAAAAAAAAATGAGTTACGTTTAGAAACGCGTTCAGCAACTAAAACGTACTTCCAGCAATTATTGTTAACAGACAGTACCGAATTCCTTTGTGTGCCCTGTAAATAAACGATTGGCAAATTGTAAAAAATTAATAAACGAACGAAAAACTTACCTAAATTAACTTGTAGGAATCTCAGGAAAGAAATATCTGGTGCAAATAGCATTTAAAATCTTTAAATGGAGAAGTGTTCGTATAAAAATGCAAAAGGTACTTACGTATTATCCGTGCCAGTTTTAAGCCAACTGCGCCAGGCATGGAGCCAATATTACTAATTATAGTAACCCTTATATTTTGTTTTCTTGCTGCATGGTACATGCCTGGGAATAATCTATAATATTATTCTTTCTTATTTACTATTTACCATTTATTAATTTTACTAAAATAATGTTATTTACTATTTTTAACAATGTTATAAATTTAATAAACATATATTACATTTTATTTATATTATATTAATTACCATTTTTAACAATGTTATTTGATAATGTTAAATTACTGCATTTGAAAACATGATTGGCAACGATAAACGCGATTGGTACTTGGCAACCATTTTTGGCGATCAATTTCCTGGCACGGATAATAAAGTACCATGCAAAACATTATACGCTTTATATAAATCTTTTTGGAACAGCCGCCCGTCTCAGACGCACCGGGATTGGCGCGATATTTGTTTGCACCACTTTGGCGAGAAAACCCCGTTTTTGAGTACCCGTTAAGCCTAGATTGCTAAAACAGCATGCTAGTTTGATTTTATTATGTTATAAAACACACACAATTTTTATTTTAAGCACACACAAATTATTTTATAATAAAACACACACAATGATTAATTTAATATAAAACCACGTAATCTGCTCTACGGGGTTGCTATACGAAGCAAAATCTCACCAAAATCGCCGGGTTGCCCAGGCATAACATCGCCATTTTGGCACCAAAAAGATACCCCGGTGCGCGACAGCTGTATAATCTTTTTTTAATGTTTTAATTTCCGAAAGCACAGATCAAAAGGTAAAACTCTCATTCCCAACAGCTATTGCAATTTAAAGCATGATACTAAATGGAACCCGTGACGAAGCTGGAAAACGTGACGGAAAAAAATTACTATAACAATATCAGTAAGAGAAGCTTTTTTATTACTTAAGAAGGAGTGCGTATGAAACAGTCTTTCAAATATTTTATTTTAAAAGTTTTTCCCCCAGTAAAATGCAATACTATTTCCGATGCAAACTCCAAACAAACAATCCATAAACAACTGTGTAATGCAAATCAGTATGACATTATGCCATATTCCCCACGGCAAGAAAGAAAATTTCATGGACCTATGAAGTATCGTATAAATAGTATAGCCCTACTTCCATCTCATATTCAGTAAAAAAAAGAACATGGTAAATAAAGCACACATCTCCTCCTTCCCCTGTGATAATGCAACCGAATGAGCTCCTAAGCGCATGTGCATTGCATCTTCCCAAAGGCATCGTCAAAATTCGACGTTAAAAAAACTTTTAAAATGTTTAAATTAAAAGTTTTAAAATGTCCTCTTTAATCATTGTTCGTTTCAAATCCACATATTCTAAAACGCACCCATTGTTTTAAGCTAATGAATTTTTATGTAAAGATGAAGAATTTTTTTTACAATAATAAATCAATCTGCAGATGAGGGAGATTTTTAATGTTTTCAAGTGTAATTTATTTATATGGTTTTTTCGGTCCCTTTACATAATCAGGATGATTATTCCTCTTCCATCACAGTCGGAAATATTTTTCCCTCTTATACAGTTAAATATCCAATGGATCTTAAAAAAAATAATAAAATACAGTTCCTAGCATATACTGATGCAACATATACATCAAAGAATTCAACATATCAATTTTTTTGTTAATCATAAACTGAAAATAGTTTTTTTTTTCTTTTTGGACAGATTTTAGTTTAGTGCAAAAATGCTCTATCTTAAGGATAATCTGATCTTATTGATTTATCACGTTTTATTATTATTATTATTATTATTATTATTATTATTCACTTTTCATGATGATTAGAGAAATCTGTTTTTAATTGTGGCAACTTTCCCAGGGGCTATTTTACATTACTGAAGCAAACTGATGAAAATTGTTGAGATAGAATTAAAAAATATTTCATGCTTGAAAATCATTTAAAAAGTCGTTAAATTAAGTGGCAGTTTGCAAATAAATTTCATTCGAAAGCTAATTTTTTTCTAATTGATTATGTAGGAATTGAAATTGTAAAATGTAGTAAAAAATTGAAATTCGTAGTATTTAGAAGTGATGTAAGCGCGATGAAAGCTAAAGCGATAACGCCGTTTGAAAGTCATAACCGTTATACATTTCTAAAAATTACCGCTGTGTTTTGGCTGGCATCCAAAAGTAGACTACCATTTTTTGACATCCAAAGATAAATTCACAGTGAAAGAAATAGGACTTTGCCTCTAATAAGGAAATGTTAAATAAACTTATAATCAACCTACCAAAATAATTCCTATAAAATATTATCGTTACATTGTTTATTGATAAAAATACAATCATTCTTTCAATTTTTTTTTCTTTTAACCATAGTCTATTTTTAATCATTTTAAATTTCCTGAAATCCTTTACTTTTGGAGAAATTTTTTTTATTAAAAAAATGAAATCCTCTAACCTATAATTTATAAATAATAATAAAAAAAGCAATTGGTAACATGTAATCAAGGTAATCAAGATGAAGCAATCAATAAAGGCTCGAATTCTAATCTTTATAATTAAGAATGGAAAAAATCAGTTAAATTACGCCATGTTGACGCAATCATATAAATTTTTCTTTTTAATTTTATCAACGTTAAAATGCTTTTCAAGCTAAGCATAACGTCATTTTCACCGGCGCAAGCTTTTCACACGTACGTTGTATACGTTACTTTTGTACTTAAAAATAAAAATATATTTTGTATTTAATTGTAATGAAAAAATGACATCGACAAAGTTAAAATGCATAATTATAAAATAAATCCGATGAACAACATTCCCGTGACGTCAGAATAAATATGAATATTTTTCGCTTATAAAACACGCGGATAAATATTTTTACCAAAATTTAACTTGCAAATTAAAAAATTCGGTCACGTGTTTTTAATATTTATTATTTCTCTTTTATCCTCGCAACCACAGAATTTCTCGTTACTCTGTGCCTCGCAACAGTGGACGTTATCCGATTGCCGACTTTATGACGTCATACGCAGAAGTAAAAGTTTAATTTAAAATTACGGCTAATTAATTAAATTTTCGAACAAACAAATGTACGATAACAAATCTGTGTCCAAATATCCTTCATTTAAAAAAATAATGATGTAATTTGATGCAGTAGTTTGTTCTCATGGACTGTCGAAAGAAAACGCTTAACGTTTTATATATAGATATATACAAAATAAAAATTATCTATAAAAAACATATTTACATAATATTACATCTGCAAAACATAACATTTAAAAAGGGTAAGCGAAAGACTAAAGATCGCAACAACCACATCAAAACACTTGTCACCAAAAAAGAACTCACTAAATCTACCGGCACAGGATACGGAACTTTTGCAGAATATTAGCTATTTTTATTGTAAGATAGGTGGTAAAAAAAAAAAAATGTTTCATTGCACATACTACATACCATTTGATATATTGGTACTTTTATGTTAACCTGGCGCAGTTGATAAATCGCCAAATGTTGTTCCTATAACATCTTCAAATAACATTCATTTAATTTAAATATAAATTTTTCACTCACTAGGGGGCTGTGCCCCCTGCTCGCTACGCTCACCAACCCCCGTTCTGATTTCACAGTCTTTTAAAACCTGGTAATGTATCCTGTTTTAAAAACATGATGATGATGATATCACGAACGGAGACTTTCTTCTGTAATCAGGTTATAATGCTTTTTCATTTAATTCATCTTTTTTATTTTTAATATTCATGTGTAAACACAATTTTTATGACGTAATTTTCTTTCAACACGTGATCATTTAATTATTATTTTAAACTTTCATTATTGTTTTTAATAGTCTCGCGCAAATACATTTTTTATTTGAGATAAAACATAATCCTTTGCGCTTATTTAGAAATTGGCAACAATATAAAAAAATTACTTTTTCAATAAAAGATTTTTTACTCTATTTTAAGGATTTTTTTGAGTTTTTATTGTCCGACCGTGATAATTTTCTTAATTTCTGAAAGCTTGTTATATTTCGCGTCTAGTGGTATGATTTTCGAATCCGTAGGATGGCTAGAAAAAAAGTAATAGCTCCTCAAAAAAGTCCCTTGTAAAAAAGCGATGAGAATAACCCGGAATATCTACGCAGAATTTGATTGGTCCATTTCGTTTTTGGCTCAGTTCCAGATTACTTTTTTTTTAATATAGAAGGATTTCATTTGAAATACATACATTAAAAATACATGTGTTTCACTCATTTAATTTAAAATACAGGCATCCCCCGACTTACGTAATTAATGCGTTCCTCAGACTTTTACGTAACTCGAATTTTACGTAAGTCGAATGTGTAATTTGCTTAAGTAAAATTTCATAAGAAACTGGAATATTTATTATATATATATAATATATATAGATAGATAGAGATTATTTACACAGTATTAATTTTCAAATAAAGCATCATGCAGCAGTATTTACCCTGATATAAATTATACAAGTATGAAAAAATATAAAGGTAACCTGAAAAAAAAAAAAAACTTTTGAAATAAAAAATATCTTGTGGAATTTGGGATTTATAAATTTAACATTGATGGAGTGATTTATAACAATTTTGAGATTACTTCAAACGACTATAAAAATAAGAAATTATTAAAGAGGACTGACTGTTTTCATAGAGAAACCAACCCATTCCAATTTTTGCAGGTGAAGTTCGAATAAAATTTTTTCACTCGTTCCTCCATATTGAAACTTTAAAAATAAGTTTTATTCTGCTTTGGATTCAGCTAACATAATGATAACAGTTGAACCCGAAACTTTTTTTTGCCTCATTTTAATTTGTATATTACCAACAAAAATATAACCCTCTCTAATATATAAAACTATATTATTATAGTTATAAATTTTATCTACATATGTTATTTATAAAATAATTATCAAAAGTATGCAAACGCGTATCAAATGCGCTATTAAGTTCATAAATATGATTTTTAAAAATTTTTTAAGTAACTACGAATTTACGTAAGTCGCAGTATACGTAAGTCGGGGGATGCCTGTACATCCTTTCGCTAATTCCATTTAAAATATTAAAAAGGAAAATAAAATAAGAAGAAATAATGCCATAAATCAAAGCCTTTTACTTAAACACCAAGGAATTGTTTCTAATTTACACACGAAACAAAAGCTGGTATTGGTGAGATTTGCACCAAATCTCTAATACTAAGTTATTGCACGTTTTTTCGTTCAAACAGAAAAATTTCCACATTAATTTTCCATTTTTTAAAAAATTGAAATATATTTCATTGTATTGAATATTAGTAAGTGCATATTTATTTTATTTTTTATTTTTTTTAATATTTTTTTTTCAATTCCTAGCATTAGCTCACACTCTCTATATATTTATATATCTTGTTCAAATTTTCAATTGTTAATAAAATATTTTCTATTCATCCACTCAAGTTCAAATACATTTTCAAAAACTTATGGATGACACTTAATGTTAATGCAGTTTTTTTTTCAAATATTAATTCATTAATTAAATTTAATTAATCAATTTTAGTTTCATATGGGAGAAAAAATTTCTCCCATTGTTTTCATAAATGAAATGAAAGATTTTCCTCAAATTAGTGATGCCACAAAAATAAAGTACTGCAACGATGGTTATAAAAGAAAGTTCAATAAAGATAAAGTGGGACATTAATGCTGTACGTGTTTATTTTATATATTTACGATTAAAAAGTAGGAATTGACTTAATTTTTTTTTATATTACTTGTTTAATATAATTTCCAAACGGTTTGAAATTCATTCTTGGTAATAAATCAGGGTTGGCTTTTTACCGGTAAAAACTGGTTTTTACCAAGACATGGTAAAAACTAGGTTTTTACCGGTAAAAACCTGGGAAAAAGTGGTAAATACCTTAGGATACAATAAACTCTACTAGTCATTACACTTTATTTTAATACTATTAATAAAAACTGTATTTTCATGTAATTAATGTATTTTTATATAGAGAGAACTTGTAATATTTGTAAGCATTTTGTTTTTATTAAAATGATTAAGGTTTTTAAATGTGATAAAAGTGTACTTATAATTTCTTTTTTCCTTTACTAAAAATTAGTAAACTAATCTTCATCAAGATGAATAATGTAGTGTGCATTCTCATAATAATAGTTATATGGAGTTTTAGGTTTAATAATGATATATGTACAATAATATCTTTAAAATTTTGAATTCTTGTAAGAGGAAAACATGGATGAAAGTTTTTCAGGTTTTTATATTCCTTAAAAACCAATATTTATATATAGCATTCTTTTATTTACCTAATCAGAAACTAAATTAGGTGAATATTGTTATGTGGAAATAGTGGTATTAAATATCCAGAAAACTTTCACCCCTGGGAAAATGAAAAATTGTTAGATAAATTTGCATAAAAGTGACAAAAACAATCAAACTAATGAGTTTTTTCAAAAGTGGTAAAAACCCTGGTAAAAACGTGTTTTTCCAAAGACGGTAAAAACCATGGTTAAAACCGGTAAAAACCATCAGACGGTAAATACCGTCCAACCCTGTAATAAATAGGTGTCGTTCTCACCTTTATAGGTACCTGCTGTGAAAATTGGAACGACATCCATCAAATATTTTTTGAGTTATGCTTGACGAAAAGTTTTAATATCCATCGTAGCTATATATGGAGCAAAGTAATATTGCGCTGTGTATGAGTCTTCGTTTCACACAGAAAATTAAACAATTTTAGTATACAAATTAAAAGCACGGGTTTTTATATTCAGTCATACATAAATAATAGGATTCCATCTTAAAAAGGACGTATTCACCATAGCAACCTAGAATCATTAGCTATCATGGGATATAATTGAATTAATTACGTACGATAGGAGTTAATAGAATGGAGAAAACTTTTATAGGTTCTACGTATAGGTTCTACGACTATAGGTTCTACGTATTTATATAATTACGAACGCACCAAAAAATGAAACAACTCTAAGAATTAAATAAATTAATACGTAGTGTATATCATATTCCCCACATTAACGCAGGAAACATGACAAAGTAAATTATTTTCCAAATTAAATTTGGTTGAATCTGGCGTGATTTTTAAGTGCCTTTTGGCGAAATGTTTTCTTGTCTGTCTTGTGTTCATTCGAGTTTCGGATTCGTTGCTGCTTTGCAGTAAAAGCTATCGGGAGGAAGGGCTCCCTATCTGACCATTTACGGCGCATGCTCGCTGCTTGGCTTACTTTACCTTTGGCGATTCTGTGGCGTCGATTTCTCCAAATAGCCTACCACGGAGAAAGAACCTGGAGGGGAAACTAGAATAGGCGAGGATATCGAAAATGCAAGTCAGATTTTTTTAACGAAAGAGGGCGCTGTAAAATTTTGGCGGCTGTCTTTAAACAGAATCTCATTAGATTACATGTTAAATTCTGAAAGTATTTTACTCGATTATTTTTAATTATAGCAATTATATGTCATAAATTTAAGATGGGGTATAAATGTTTTATTCCGGGATGTAAATCGGGCTATGATGATGAGATTAAAAAAAAGAAAAATCGAAGGGAAAAAAAATTAAGTATGTTTAGAGCACCAAAGGTGAGTGCTTTATATTATACTTTAATATATTATACTAAAAAGTATTTTGGGTCTTCATTCAGAAGTGCAAATGCAAGAACTCATTTAAATATATATATATATATTTGCCTCTCTCATAAGTGTAATTTAAAAATTTAATTTCATTACTTGGCTGTTCAGTTAAATCAAAAAATTTTATTGATTGTAAATTAGGAAAAAGAACTAATTTAAATAACAAATTTAATATTCACAAAGAAAAAGAGATTTAAGTATATATTGTTTTTAATAACTGCATAATTTTCAAATTGTAAGGTAAGTATGTTACCTTATCTATCTGTAGCAGTGTGTAAGTGTCTATGAAAGAGGAAGCATTTATGTATGATTAAAAAAAAGAGAGAGAGAGAGAGAGAGTTTTTGGACCATTCATAACTAACATTATATTAAAGTCACAATTTACGATTCTTGCAAAAATTAGTTAATAGACCCTATTATTTATTCAAGTTTTATTTCCCAAATAATTAAGATAAAAATTTGTTTTTAAATGTACATAATATTAATTGCATAGATATAAAAAGTTATGCGTTATTAAATTATTCAAAGGTTATCGATATATAAGCAAGATTAAAACTTATTTCAGAAAATTTGAATAATACTTTTAATCTGTAAAAATTATACGTCCATTCCGTATTTCTTCGCAGTACAATATCCGTGATATTTATTTTTAAATGACTATTCAGATGTTTTTGTCAGGATGAACTCTTATTTAAAGAGTTATGAAAAGCAATCGAAACGCCAAATATCTATTAAAATATATGCATGTTGAGAAGAAAACTTTATTTAATGAAATTTCTACTTGTTTGACTTTTTTAAAGTTCAAATTTTCAATCAAAAACATTTAAAAAATGAATGCTTTTCGCATTGAAAAGCATTGCAGAAGCAGGCTAAGACAGCCGTCAGTTTACCGTAGCGCCATCTATGAGGAGAAAAACTGTATTGTAAAATTTCAACGTTACTTTCCCCTCCATCTATCTTCCTCCGTGTAGCCTACCCCATCGGGAGCCATTTCTCTCCTTTTGATCTGGAGCTCAGTGCCTTTTGAAGAGTCATACTTCTCGCCAAGCAAGCGATAAATTGGCAAATACATTAACGTAAATCACCTACTACGCATGTGCAGCAAACTCTGCTAGCATAACAGAGAAAGAGCAGTTGGAATACTTCTCATATTTGAAAATGGGTGACATATTTGTACTTAGCAACTTAATAAGATGGTCTGTAATTGCACCAGAGCGTTATGCAACGAAGATTGAAAGCAAGAGTTTTGAAATACGGAATCGCAAATGTAAATTTATTTATTATTCTGGTGACAACATTTTCTTCAATCCTGCTCGTCCCATGGAACGATCAAATTTCTGGATTGATTTTGATATAAAACGAAAATTTAATCCATCAGTTCTTGTTACAGTTCTCGTTTCTTCGAAAAGTGAAACATTCGCTCCACAAAGATGTGACATCACAGGCGAGAATAAACAAATAATTTGGTCAAGAAGCAGTTCTTGTTTCTTGTTGAATACTAGGATTACTTTAGAAATGATCATTCATGATTTGAAAGGTAAGATTTAAAAAATACTTGATGTTTATTGTCAAACAGAGCCCTTGTTTGTCCCCTACTTGATGTACTGTAATGCTGCCGCTTTGAATGCTTTCTTTGTTATAAGAGATTAGAGATGTGATGGACTCGGCCTGAGTACGAAAGCCCTGGCCCGACACGGCTCTGGCTCATTCTTTCTGAAACTGATAATTTTATTAATTCTCAAATAGGAAAATAAAAATAATATATGTATTCCATTTTAAGCATTTAATGCTGTTTTGATCAGGTATGATAGGGAAACAGAAATCGTGTTGTTCTTTTCTAGTATTAGAATTCTACTTTAAAAGAAAAATTGCGATATATGCAGATTTATGTGAGGCATTGAAGAGGCACGAATAATTTGTTGTAAGAACTGCCCACCTAAATGGCGCCCCTGTTTCCCGCCGTTGATGTTTTACTTTTTTCTCTATCTTTTAATTAATCTTGCAGTATTTAATTTTTTTTTAAGCAATTTGTTATTTTATTAATAAACAGGTTCTCAAAAGGGAAAACAATTCATTCTAAAGAAAGAATGATTGTAAACAAAGTTACTGATTTTTTCTGTCAATCTTCACTGCAACGAATAAGGGGTTGCAATGAAATGAATTTCGCGCCAAAAATTTCTACCTCACCCCCACAGGAACCTGTTTTCTCGCCGTTGGTTTTTTACTTTTTTCTCTATCTTTTAATTTATCTTGCAATTTTTTTAAAATTCAAAACAAACTGTTCTTTTTTTTTTTTTTTTTTTTTTTTACAAACACGTTCTCTAAAAGGAAAACAATTCATTCTAAAAAAAAGAATCGCTGTAAACAAAGTTACTGACTTTGTTTTTCAGAAGGAAGCAAATCCTCAGAAACTTTTACTTGTATGTCAGACTCAGAAGCGGGCTACTGCTGCTGCCACTGGAATTACTATACTGGTTCAGTACTATTAAGAGAATACAAAAAGAAGCTTTGGCTAATACAGAACAACTTTCAACACCTGGAAAGCATCGTAACCCCCCCCCCACCGAAAGAGTTGCTGCTTTAGATAATTGAGATGTATTTCTTAGATTTAGATGTATTTCTTAGATTTAGATGTATTTCTTAATTTAAATTATTTCATGTTTATATTCTTGATTTTGGAATACAATTACTGGGCTGCGGACGACAGACGCATCTGTTTTTCTCCTCTTTAGATTTTTTAATGTCGGCGCCCACGTCCATAGAGCTAAACATACACTTGCAAAAAGATTATTTCAAAAATAAATAAACAAATAGTCGGATGTGACAATCCCAAAACTTTCTTCTATATCATACAAGTTTTACATCCACCAAAAACTAATCAGCACCAATTTATATCAAGATCTAACTGAATATAAGGTTTTATTCAATTCCGTGCATTAGTTCTTGAGATATGGCTATCGCTAAAATCGTGGAAATCTGAAAAATGCAGCATAGCAGCGCCATCTGTTGGGAGATTTACACCAAAACCTAAGCAAAAAATTATGTCAACGTCTAACTGGATCTCAAGTTTGATGAAATTCGATGCATTAGTTCTTGAGATATAGCTATCGTGAAAATCATGAAAAAAAGTAGCTTAGCAGCGCCACCAGTTGGGCTGCTGTCACCAAAAACTAATCAACGCCAACTTATATTAAGGACTAACGGAATCTAACGGAATTAAATTCCGTGCATTAGTTCTTGAGATACAGTGCCCACAAAATGTTTGTCACATACTTACTGACAGACATTTTCTAAAAACAGTCAAATCGTGTTCAGGACCCGCTAAAATATATAAATCCGCCGGAAGTCGAATTTTTTCACTAATTCAGTACTTTTTTCTTGTGAAGATAGAAGAAAGTAATAAGTTAAGGGCGAATTTTACGCTACGACTGTTCTTAAATCCAAACTGGCTACTTTCTGATACATTTCTTGATTCATTTTTGTTCACAAACTTAGCAAATTGACAGGTTCTCTTATTCAAAAACTATGTAATCCAACTGTTTTTTTCCGTTTTTTGGTAAAAACAGAAAATTTTTCTGGAAATGCTGTCAAAGTTTGCATTTTGAACCGAATTTCTGGACGTGACAGTGCAGGAAAGAAAAGAAAACTGCCGTCCTGAGACAACAATAGCTTTATAACTCAAGATGTAATTCAGTTATCGGAAAATGAAAAAAAAAAAACTTTTCGATTGCAAATCTGTTCAATAATCATGCTTTTATGTTTAAAAATGTGTCAAAGTTTCGTGTTGTTGAATGGGAATTTTTTTTTTTTTTTTTTTTTTTTTTTTTTTTTTTTTGATAATCTTAAAACAAGTTTGAAATTGTACGTCAAATGTGACAAATGAGGTGCGTTCGTACTATAGCTAGTTATATAAATATTCATATGTTGATGGTTTTTAATTCTGTGAAATGAACTCTATCGTCTGCAGATTCATTTCTGTCATAAAATAAGTATCTGGGTCGCTTGACGATTAAACCTCGGAAGCTCCTATAACAAGGAAGCACCGCTTTTTTTTTTTTTTTTTTTTTTTTTTTTTTAAGTTCAAATTTCTTAATAAATATTTTTATTATCTTCTAAAGTTTTGATTCGATTTTCATAAAATTTGAAATGTCTCGACGAAATTCTGCAAAGATAATACATTTTCAATTTCAAACTATTCGTTTGGGTAGATTTTGCGTTGTTATATGCGGGCGGACGGACAGACAGACGAATGGACCAGATGACGACAATAGGTGCTACGTATTTATATAATTACGAACGCACCTAATTAATCTGTACGCATATTTTCTCAGTTTGTAGATTCCACACATAGAATCACGTAAATTAATTTTGAAATAACATTTGCATTTTTTTTTCAGGAATTGTGGATTTTTTTTTATAAAATATCTATATATTTAAAACGCTAAGGGTTTTCTTTCGACAATTCGTGAGAACAAACTACTGCATCAAATTACATCATTCTTTTATTAAATGAAAGATATTTGGACACAGATTTGTTATCTTACATTCCTTTGTTCGAAAATTTAATTAATTAGCCGTAATTTTAAATTAAAGTTTTACTTCTACGTATGACGTCATAAAGTCTTCAATTAGACTGTTGTGAGGCACAGACATTTTCCTCTTTACTCTGTGGTTGCGAGGATAAAAAAGAAATAATAAATATTAAAGACACGTGGCTTTTATTCCTTTTTATTTTTATTAATTATTTTCCAAGTTAAATTTCGGTAAAAATAATTATGGCGTGCACTTTATTTTTATATGCGAATAAAAATTCATATATATTGTGATGTCATGGGAATATTGTCCATTGGGTTTATTTTATCATTATGCATTATAACTTTGTTGATGTCATTTTTTTCATTACAATTAAATACAATTTTTTTTTAAAATTTGAATACGTGGTGTTTAAGCATAAAAGTAACATACATAAAGTACATGTGAAAAGTTTGTGCCGGCGAAAATGACGTTACTCTTATCTTGTAATGCATTTTAACATTGATAAAACTAAAGGGGAAAATGTGTATGATAGTGTCAACATGATGTAATTTTAACTGATTTTTCAATTCTTAATTATAAATATTAGAATTGGTTACTAATTACTTTTTTTTTTGTACTTCTTTATTATACCGTCGACCACTTTTCATAACAAAAAGTAATCGATTAAAGGTTAAACGCCAAAAATACAGTTCCATCTACTTGATGTCAGAGGCATTATACGTGTATATGTCATCAAGTGGTTTTTAATTCGACATTTGCGTGTATTTTTCATTATGTTTTACTTATTTATATGTTATTTAATTAATTAAAATAACAATTGTGTCCTTAAATTCTTATATTTTATTTATTTATTTATTTTGATATTCCAATGGCAACGTTCTCCTATTTATTTGGCGTTAGTTTGGCAATAGTTTTTTGTTATGAAAAGTGGTCGACGGGATAATAGAGAAAAACCCTTTTTTTAATTATAGGTTAGAAGATTTCATTTTTTTAATAAAAAAATTCACAAAAGTAAAGGATTTCAGGAAAATTAAAATTATTAAAAATAGTGTTTGGTAGGGAAAAAAACTTGAAATAATGACTGTATTTTTAGTTAAAATAAACAATGTAAGGCTAATATTTTATAGGAATTATTTTGGTAATTTTTCTATAAGTTCATTTAACAGTTCCTTATTAGTGGCAAAGTACTATTTCTTTCACTGTGAATTTTCGTCAAAAAATGGTAGTCTACATTTTGACGCCAACCAAAACACAGTGGCAATTTTTAGAAATGTATAACGTTTGTGACAACAAACAGCGCTATCGTTTTCGCTTTCATCGCGCTTACATCACTTCTAAATGCTACAAATTTTAATTTTTCACAACACATTACTACATTTTACAATTTAAATTCTTATATCATCAATTAGAAAAATGTTAGCTTTCGAATGAAATTTATTTGAAAACTGCCGCTTATTTTAATGACTTTTTAAATAATTTTCAAGCATGAAATAGTTTTTATATCTATCTCAACAATGACCATCAGTTTGCTTCAAAAATGTAAAATAGATCCTGGGAAAGTTGCCACAATTGAAAATTGATCTCTCTGACCAACATAAAAAGTGAAAAAAAAAAAAAACTCATAAATTATAAGATCGGATTATCCATAAGATGAGCATTTTTGCCGCTAAACTGAAATCTGCCGAAAAAAAAAAAACAATTTTCAGTTTATGATTAACATAAAATTGATATCTTGAATTCGTTGATGTATATGTTGCATCAGAATATGCAATAATTTTATTATTATTTTAATGATCCATTGGGTATTTAAATGTATAAGAGGGAAAAGATCCCCGACTGTGGTAGAAAAGGGATAGTCATCCTGATTATGTAAAGGGACCGAAGAAACCATACAAATAAATTACACTTGAAAACATTAAAAATCTCCCTCATAACAGATTATATATTATTATTGTAAAAAAAATTTCTCCATCTTTACATAAAAATTGATTAGCTTAAAACAATGGATGCGTTTTAGAAGATATGGATTTGAAACGAACAATATACTACTTGTATACTTCTTTGAAATTTTCTTTCCGTGGGGAATATGGTGGTAATGTCGAACTGATTTGCATTACACTGTTATTTACGGATTGTTTATTTGGAGTTTGCATCGGAAATAGTACTGTGTATTTCTCTAGGGAAAAAACCTTTTGAAATATATTTTTTAAACTGTTTCATGGTATCCCTCACTTAAATAATAAAGAAGCTTATTTTACTGATATTGTTATAGTAATTTTTTTTTTCGTCAAGTTTTGACGGGTTCCATCTAGTAATAGTTTATTTTATTAGTTTGTTGTTCGCAAATTCAGAAAAGCAAAGTGCATAATTTTATTTTATTTTATTGTGTATTAGAAGGTCTGTGGGAAGAAGGTACCTGGTTTAAGTGGATATTTTTCGTTTTTCCGCATCTTTAAAAGTGAAGTAGAGGTCTGCACGGGCCGAAATTTCCAGGCCCGGGCCCGGCCCGACCCATACAAAAAATAATTTTGCCCGGCCCGGCCCGATACAAAAATTAAAAGTTCGGCCCGAGCCCGGCCCGACCCGAGTGAATTTCTACAAATCATAATTTTTACGTCGATTTGGTTAAAAATTTGCCCCATAGGAGGAGATCTAACCAAAAATTCCTATATCAGCCTTTTTTTTTTATGCTTATAATCTTCATTTTTATAGAGTTATAGCAAGCTGGAATATTTATTTTTTTAATAAATCTCTATTTGTTGTATGTATGTGTTTAAGTTATCATCGATATTGTTAATCCATATTCCATTTATTGAAGTGTTAAAAATCAGAAAAATGCTATACAGTAAAATCTAAGATGGAATTGCATAGGGAAGAAAAAAAAATGAGTTATAGACAATTTGCCTTCTTAGCAGGTGTAAATGTATTATATATTCTTTTCTTACATATTAGTATATTCATTTTTAATGGATCAACACATTTTTCAATTTAAGACAGGATTCCATCATAAGCAGGTTATTTTTCACACGTTTTACTATATTTTAATTTAGCTATATTTTAATAAGTGTATAAATCTACTATTCTTTAAAAAGAATAAATTTTAATGTTTAATTATAAAATAATGGCGATTTAAAAATGTATGCATGTTTTGAAAAGATTTTTATGCCAGATCTTATTTTACTGACCTTCGAACGGACCAGGTACGCCGAGACAATGATTTTCATACGAGTCAAAACCAGGACAAAAAATTTTAAGGCATGAAGACTAGGAAGAATGAAACCAGTCCCGGCTCTGTACGGAAAAAATAATTTAAGGCACGGCCTTATCCTTCAGGAAAAAAGTAGGGCCCGGCCCGGCCCGTAAAGAGTAATCACTAGGCCCGGCCCGGCCCGGCCCGAGCCTTCAGAAAAAAAATATGGCCCGGGCCCGAGTGCCGTGAAGAAAAATAGCCCCGAGCCCGGCCAGCGGGCCGGGGCGACTACGGGCTTCGGGCCTTGGCCCGGCCCGTGCAGATCTCTAAAGTGAAGCTGATGCGGGCTTAAAAAATGGCAGAAAAAAGACGTTTTGAATTTTTTTTTCTTTGGAAAGGTGTATTATTGAAAAATTTTTTAACGAATTGCATCGGCAGAAAGAAAATATTACGTAGTTTGTTGTTTTTGTTTTTGCATATTTCAAATCGTTAAGCTGCAAAATATGGTGAAGAAGAAAAATCGGTTTCTGGTTCTTTATGTGCGCTCCGGATCTGAGGCGCGCGCCAGTTTGAGGAAAAAAGCATACCTTTGATGACTGTTCTTTGCGTTTTTTAATTAATATATCGGCTAATTATCAATAAATGAAAAATCTGAGCCTCAGGTGAATCAGGATCTGCTTTGAACTATTTCTCATCCAAATTTTCATACTTCTACGCGCGGTAGATTTCCCTAGCCATCGCACACAGTCAAACATTTTTTTTTTAGTAGTACAGATTTGTTCAATTTTGTAACAGAGTATTCTATAAAATAAGTTGTACTACACCAGATAATATATAATAACCAGATTTTGTTTGTGGATTCATTAGATAGTGATTATTGTGATTGCTTTTTTTATCTATTAAATGTTTAATTTTTTTTAAATATTTTCCTTGTAAATGAAAAATGTAGAAACATAATAACATCATATCATTTTTACAAGTCAAACACTTGCAAATTATGTGGATTTTTAATTTTTTCCATTTCTTCAACCCAGTTTTCTTGTCTCTTTTAGTGGACAAATGCATCCAGACTGTATCCTATTTGAATTCTAACGTATCCCCAGGAAGTCTGTCAGGTGATTTCTTTAAACTGCTGGATTCGAATCTGAACCACGATGCAGAAATTAAGTGCGGAGGACACTCCCAGAAGGCCCACAAGAATGTCCTGAGCGCGCGATCGGAGGTCTTCAAGGCGATGCTGCAAAGCGACTTGCAGGAGGCTCGAACCGGTGTCATCGAAATGCAAGACATGGATGTCAGTTACTTCCAGGATTTCATGCAATATCTGTACACTGGCGTCATGCGGGAACTGACTTTCGACAAGGCAAAAGCGCTCTACGAAGCTGGTGCTAAGTATGCCGTCAGCAATCTGGTGCATGAGTGTTCTGAGTACTTCCAAGACAACCTGTCTCGAGATAATGCTTTGGAAAGTTTTACATTGGCCGATGTTCACTCGGATCAAAAACTGAAAGACAGAATTGTAACTTACATTTTAGAGGAAAAAATTTATCTTCAGGGTGAGTTTTGGGAAACTTTTTGTGAAAGCTTCCCAAAAGTAGCTATTGACGTGTACAAACTTGTCATATAACAATAATCTGCAGGAGTAAAAAAGTTCATTGTTGTGGTATTGAAATACCTAGCAATACAAAGTACGTCAGAAAAAATGTATACATACACTGTTTAACGGATCATAACTTTCTAACTTTTCAAAGTGTAATTAATTGGAAATAATGAGTGACCAAGATTAACTTTTGAAAAAAGAAAATTTATTTTAAAATACTATTGTAAGAATGAAAATTTAGCACAAGTACAAAAACAATATCGCATGGAATATCAGTAAGATCCACCCATGCGACTTACAATTCATCGGATAAAAGATACGTTTGAAACAAATGGTTGTTCATAGACAATGTTTTGGAACCGCAATTGAGCAAGAATGCGCCACAACACCCAATAAAATGTTTGTTGAAATTAGTGAATCAATAGCCCATCATTATAAACAGACCATAACAGTAATAATTTTGAACATCTGCGGTAGGAGAAAAAGTTATACATTTCATGTAGATTCTTTTGCAATTTAAATATTAGTTATATGTGAATAAAAACTGGCATTATAATCCTTCAAAGTGTGTATACATTTTTCTGACGCACCCTGTCTATATCTAAAATATTTCAAATGTGAAGCATTTTTGGTTACAGGTATTCTCTTCATATATTATGAAACTTTTTGTTAAATACTACTTATTACTGTAATTTTGATAAAATATTTCTATCCAGCATTTCATTATCAAGTTGCATTTCGTTATCCAGTATATAGGTAAACGAAGTAGATATACAATTTTCAGTTTATTGTGAACATTGATTGTATTTCTGCATTGATATTAAAATGTAAGTTGCCCTTTTTTTCTTTTTGTAGAATAATTATTCACATCTTTCTGGATTAACAGTGATAGAAAAAATTTAAATTGAAAAAAATAATTGAATAGACCGTCTGTCTTACTTGACCCCAGGATTGGCAAGTTTTTTTACACATGAAGGTATTAACCCATTTTTTTTTAACCATGGTTAAAAGCGTCATATCGAAAACTTTTATGTCAAAAACCCAATTTTAACAAAATAATATCAAAAGAACTATTTAACAGAGTTGGATTGACTTTAATCAATATATTCTAAATAAAACTGCATAATTATATTGAAACTGCTGAGTACAAACTGTACAAAAATTGAAACCTATTTGTAGAGAATATAGCAACCTAATTAACAATAATGCAACCTAAGTAAACTGCAACCTAATTTTAACAAAACAATATCAAAAGAATTATTTAGCAGAGTTGGATTGACTTTAATCAATGAATGCTAAATAAAACGGCATAAATATATTGAAACTGCCGAATACAAACTGTACAAAAATTGAAACCTATTTGTAGAGAATATAGTAAGTAAACTGCAACCTAATTTTAACAAAACAATACCAAAAGAATTATTTAGCAGAGTTGGATTGACTTTAATCAATAAATGCTAAATAAAACGGCATAAATATATTGAAACTTCTGGGTATAAACTGCACAAATGCATTCTTGAAATGATCTATTTGTAGAGGAATAAACTGCAAATAGACTGCAGCATAATTTTTTGAATAAAACTAGCCTAATTCTTATTCAATGAATTTATTGTTAATGCATGATTTTAAGGATGATAATGCATGCTTTTAAGATGAACAGTTAATAAATCCTTAATTATTTGTAGAAATTAAAATTAGGTAGGTTTAATCTAATATTTTGCAGAGGTTAATTGTTTAATTTTCTTTCTCATTTTTTATGGCTTGAACCAGAAAGTAATCCACCACAATTGATATCTAATGAGGATATCTACTTTCTTTAAGATAGAGCAAATTCAAATATATTTTTCTACTAGTACAAAGCAGTAATGCTCAAAACCAGTTTTTCTTGCTAGAATATATTTCTATTACAGGTTATATATATAAAGTTCTTAGCCAAGTGTTCAAAAAATCCATACTAGAACTCCACATAAAAATTTTGGAAATTTAGTAATAAGCAAAGAAAAAATTATAATTTCATATTTGAATACAATTTAATGCATACTAAAACTAAACTGCAGTATCATTAAAAGAAACAAACAATGCTGTATCTTGCTATATTAACAGTGTTTTTTTTTTTGTTGTTTATTTGTTCTGAGTGTACTTAAAGATGTTTTTGATTGTTTAAACCTCTGCCACGTTAAAAACTAGTTTGCGACGGAAATTTTACCATTTTTTTCTAATAGTAATTTTTGCATTACTTAATCGCAGGAATTTTGCCATTAAATAGATAAATATTTCTATTGGAAATTAGTGATAAAATTTCTGTATAATTTATATTTCCTTAATTAATTTATAATTCAAATATAAACAGTAAAAAGTCCCTCCAAAAATGCAGTGCACCTCATTCTCGTAAATTCAAAGTTAAAATGAAAATTATATTGCAATTCACTGCAATCACAACAGCATAATGTTATTTTGAAAAGTAAACATAATTTGAAAATCTTTACCACATATGAAGAAAAAATAATCATGCGCCACGCATAGAAACTGAAGCACATTCGACATTCCATAATTTTGAAACGAAACTCCATCTTTTAATACAATGAAAATAAATGTCTAAATAAACAATTTAAAAAATGCATAAAAACTTGTATTGCAGTTCACTGCAAACACAACAACATAACGTGTTATTTTGAAAAGTAAACAGAATTTGAAAATATCTACCCTATAAAGAAAAATTCACGCAAGAAATTATCATGCGTCACGCATATAGATTATGAAGCAATTCCATCGTTTCCAGAATTTTGAAACGAAACTTCATCTTTTAATACAGTGAAAAGAGATATCTAAATAAACAATTTAACAAACGCATAACACAGTTGAAAACCCAATTTTAGCAATAATCACCCCCCCTCCCAATAAGGCAGACAAATTCTTTTGTGCTGTCCTATATGAGATCTATATATATATATATATTACCAACTACAGAGTATGTAAAACTTAATTCAGCTAGAAAATGCAAAATACAGCTGAAAATTCACTTTCGACTATTATCACCCATAGACGGTAATGTATTTAAATTCTATTGTGTTGCCCTGTAGTTAAAATTTAATTAGTGTCTGTATTAGTAATCGTAATAAAATTACAGGTGTGTGTGGTCCTCGAGCATGAAAGGTTGCGGTCCCCTACGTTCCGTATTGCATAGAAAGCATTTTGTAATACACTTCCTAAATGCATATCAATTTCATTATGTTTAAAGCATTAAAACATCATTAAAATACACTGCAAACAATGTTTTCCTCATTGACCTGAATGTAACGCAATTCTTTTGTGTATCTCTGTAAACGAACTTTAAATGCTACTCGCCTTCATTTTCAATCGAGAACATCATATAGTCACTAATATATATCAATGGCGTAGTAATCGAATAATATATACGATATAGTTAAAGCGCAGCCAGACAAACTGAAGTCATAAACACTTTTGGGATAGAATTAGATTAATAAATAGAAAACACATACGAAACTTCAGGAAAGGGATACACTTTGATACTCCGGCTGGAATCCCCCCTCCCCCCCACACACCAGCCACTACTTGCCCTAGATTGTTCCTAGTACGTAGCTGCCAACCTCAGTTTACTTAATAAAATGGAACTAAAATACAAAGGAAGTTGTAAAACTGTAGAAGCTGTAAATTAATTTTTCAGTTCTGCTGAAAATTTAATTAGTACATAAAATGGAACTGAATAAGAAACAATACACATTTTAGATATACTAGTGTGCCTAAGCCCGGAGCCGATGCTGTCGTTAAAAATAGCTACAAAATTTGCCAAATTAATAAAAATGAAACTTATTCATCGAAATAACTTTACCCCTGATATTCAGAACTTTTTTATTAACACGTTATCATAAACACTTGCTTTCCCAACTGAAATGATCTCATCACGCTACTCGTTACATTTATTATCAGCAAACACATTTGAAGGTCATTGAGAATTCTAAACCAAAACTTTTTCTTATTATCTGCCTATCAGAGCAGCTGTTTATAACAGTGTGTAACCTCTTTTTTTTTATCTCGTAGTATACTTGAATGCAGAGATATGATTTCACTATACACTCAAATGCATATTTTACTTTTCGCGGCACACAAGCACGATAGAAATATATCTTCTTTCATGTAATTATATAAACACATACACAAAAACATCATCTCAAACAGTAATACATTAAGTAATAACTTTATTAAAAATTCCTAAATTGTTAAATACTTATCTTTCATTCTTCTTTATTATTATATCATATGTATAATGAGACCAGCACCACAGTAACTCCATTTGATACTTGGTACTAAGAGTCCTGTATCAGGTCGGGTTATCCGCTTTTACCCGCGTGAAGTCCGCATTCGCCGACACTGTAATTAAACTCTATCAATCAAATACTTCCGGTAGGAAAATACCTGACGAAAGCTCTGAAAGAGACCTTTTTCTTTATCCTAAAAAAAAACCCAAGCCGGCCATTTTGATTCTCCTCCAAACTCATTCCGTCCGCACTGCACGCTCCAAACTTCCCCTAAAACTAGTAATCGATTAGTTGAATGATTGTCATTAGGGGTAACTTTACTTGATACGTATAATGTTTCAAATCACCGAAGTACCAATCTATCTTACTCCGCGTATATATTCAATCTATATTCTCACATTACCTTTTTTTCCTGTTAAAAATTTTTCGGAAGCATCTTTTACGTTTTTATTGTTTTTGAAATAAAATACAATTCAGATTTTTAAACATTTTTTATTACATATACATATAAATATTTAGATTCTGTCCTCTTTCGCCGAACAAATTCCCCAGATACCCTGTTGTTTCCTCTGACAGCCCCTACGAGCGAATGGAGATGACAGGGAAGGAAGTTAAAACGTGTTTGGAGAAACGCGAAATACTGAACTTCAAAAATGGGACATTTCCGAACCCTTTTCAGAAAAAATATCTTCCCCTCAAAAACGATTAGGCCACTAATTACAAGATTTCGTCCAAAGATGTTCGAGGTGACTATTAATTTCAAGATGACACTTCTCTAACCATTAAGTAAGAAAAGCAATAAACTAAACCATTAAGATAAATCCTTTCTTGTTGATTATCTTTCTTGTCAGTTCAACTTGGAAAATTACATGAAATTATATTTCTTCAGCAAAGTGGTCTTTTTACGTTAAAAACACACTTATTTTATATAAGTAGAATTTTTTTTAATTTTAATGCTTGTATTTTATGTGTCTGAAAGAGAAGTCAAAAATTGGTATAGTTTTCTGACAATTAATGATGAATTTGCAACAATCTTCTTTGCTAAAATAATTAAGAAATGTTTTATCTCGCATGTTTAATGCATTGATGAAAATAATAATAATAATAACTATAATAATAATAATTATACTACTACTAATAATAATTATACTAACAATAATTACATAGCATTATTATAGAGAAATCTCTGATAAACACGCTGAAATAGACAGCTTTTAAATCGAAGAATTATTTAAAGAGATTTTTAATATTAAAGTCGGTCAGAATCGTCCCATTAAAAAAGTTTTTTAGGAACAAAACAATGCATAAAAATATATTTTATTTTTTATCTTTATTTTTTTGTAGGGATATACTTCTCAAGCTACACTGAGAAAAATGACACTTTCAAATCTGAGCAAATCGATGTTTTCATTTTGTTATGAAACTTTTTGTTTCAAATAGGACGACCCAATGATTTCAATTCTGAAATACCAGAAATACTCAGAATATTTAAATATGGACATATTCAAAACTGAAAACATAGAGGTCAGTTTATGCTCATTTTTGAAACATGGACATACTCAAAAATGATTAGAATCAGTTCAAACACATTTTTGAAACATGGAAATATTAAAAACTAAAGACATAGATGTCAATTTATATTCATTTTTGAAACATGGACATACTCAAATATGAGTACATTATGTTTTATTCTTAAGTGTGTGCATGTTTACAGAAATGAGTATATATACACTAGCCGCCACCGGCGACCAGTTTAGTCGCCCTTAAATGTATGTTAAGCATTGTAACAAATTATTTTTATTCATAATAATTTATTTTTTTCCTTAATCCCTGGCATAACTGGAAAAATCTAATAGACAAATCAAGAACTTTTGCGATCGCGGTAGCATTTCGCATATTTTTTGTTATGTATTTCATCTTTCTTGACAAAAACCGCTTAACCCACTTAAGAATTTATGCTTCATGTCCGTTTGCTTATCACTTGCAATATGTTCGCTAATGCGGAGATTCTTAAACATATTTGGCGCAAAACAAAAATCGCGCCAACCCCGGTGCGTCCGTGACAGCTGTTTCAATTTAAAATACATGACGTTCACATTTTTCATTTAAAATAGAAAATAGAAAAATAATAATTATCATAAATCAAAACATTTGATTTCAAATTAAAGTATCGTTTCTAATTTGCACGCGCAAAAAATAAAAGTTGACAATTCTTTTCGAAATTTGATCCATTAAATATTATTACATGAGTTCTTCAACTTACGTCAAAAAAAGATCCGAAAGTTGAGTTGTATGGAACAGAATTAAGGTAAACTTTGACTGTCTCACTGGTGCGGATTATTTTTTTTACGCCAGGCAGCGATCCAAAAATTCATGGTTTAATATTTTAAACATTCACAACGAATGAATCTTTTTTCTTTGTTTACTTTCATAAATAGAGAATTTTAACTGCGAACCTAATTTAAACTGAAGTTATTGCAGAATGTATACATAATTGAACGTAAGTCATCTCTCAAATATTAATTTATTTTGAACGATCTTTCTAAAAATGTAATTTTTATGCAGTTTTATTTGCAAAAATAATTTTGAATAAAAATGGCCGCCTGGCATAAGAAAAAGTGAAACGGACATCCCGGAACTGTTGATGACAGTCACATGACTTACGGTTTTATTATATAGATGTTTCAAACTTGAGTCATTTTGATTCAAAGCTATTTTGACTATGTAACATGCTCAGTTTTGAAAACGTCGTTTTTAGAGTGTAGCTGTGTGCAAACTGCGCTTATTTTTTTTTATTTAATTCTTTAGAGCTCTTTTTTTTTTTTTAATTTTTTATTCAAATTTTCATTATTTCAAGATATTTTTTTTTCATATTTAGAAAAGGTCTCTTTTTTATGTTGTTGTCAATTTGTAAAACTGTGCAAAGAATTATATTTCCTCTCAAATAAAAAATGTATTTACACGTAATTATTAAAAAAAGAAAGGAAACTTTAAACTAATAATAAAATGATCACGTATAAAAAGAAGGAAATGTGGAAAACGTCATACAAATTGCATTTACACGTGAATATTAAAAAAAGTAAGAAAATCTCAAAATAATTAATTAAATTATTACGCACGAATCGCATTTAATGGGGACAATTACGTCATATGTAAAGTACCGAAATATTGAATATCGTCATATGAAAAATGCCTAAAATAATTAAATTATTGCGCGCGAAAAACTTTTAATGGTGAAAATTATTTCATATTTAAAATTTTCATATACTGATATTCCCAAACATAATATATTTACACGCGAATCTTAAAAGAAAAGAAGTAAAAAAAACATTAATTAGATTTTTGCACGCGAAACGCACTTAATGGTGAAAAGTACATCATATATTTAAAACGAGTTTCTTATGGACATTATTAATGTGATGTTTACATTGCAAATCACATGGTATACAAGCTCGACTCACGTAATACAAGGGGTTACTTACAATGTATGTAAAATGTATGTACAATGTATTACGTGCAATGTATGTAAAAGGTATGTACAAGGTATTACGTACAATGTACTACATAATACAATGTATTACGTAGCTTTTTTCTACAAGCAGCGCGGCTAGCAAATTTGTTTATATATTTCATCACTTGATGCAGCCTAAATAGAAATAAATGCATGCGCAAAATACTTTCGATTTATTTTATACCAATTACTATTCGATAAATACATATTAGAAAATTTGCACATACTTATTAATTAAAATAAGCAATTTACGTTTTAATAATAGCATGGAAATATTAGTGTAAGTGCGATTATAGTTATGTTATCAATGTTACAGTTGAAATATATGTTATCATATTCTGTGAAATATATTAATGTCTAAAGATCATATGCAGGACTGCACAAAACATTTCGAATGCATTACAGTCGAAAATTGTTGGAAGTCAATTTTAAATTGTGTTATGCACTTTTAATTTTATCGTTGAATTAAGTTTTAGCATACCATAACGTTCTACATAAAAACATAATGTTTGCATAAATAAATTCGAATACCGTACTGCCTATGGGTGGTAATAGTTAAAATATATTTTTCAACTGAATTAAAAATCTTCCGGGACGGGCCGCATGATTTTTCTTTGTCTTTTGGTTACAGCATCCTGTGTAGTCTGAAAAAAAAAAATAATAAAAATAAAAATAAACCGTTCAATCTGTTATTTAAGTATATTTATTCATGTACTATATATTTATTATTTATAAATAAATATTTATGTAAAAATCAATTTTATTCTGTTAAGTGGCTAATTTTACTAGAAAGCAAATATAACGTAATTTCTTTCATTTGACTTGTTTCATGTATAAATGCTTTTTTCTTTTAAAAGTAATTTATATAAACGGCACGTACTGTACAATATTTTAAATACCTTAATGATTTTCGTACTCTTTACTATTTTTCCACTGTCGGAGTGGTTAGAATTTTTCTGTTAAACATCTGGTCGCTAGCTACAAACAGGTGTGACATATGGCACTTCTGAAACCATTTAGAATGTGAAGGAGGAGCTGTTTTTTTTTTTTCATTAATTATACTTAATACTCACAAACTGATAAAAATCCTTGAAATTCCCCTTTTTCAGTATACCCAAAATGCTTACAGTCAGTTATTCCACTGTAATCCTCAAGTGCAGTACGCCTTTCTTATAAAAAGAATGTCTGAAATTTGTTATATGAATAGTGAGCGTGGAGGTTTACTATTAATTTATGAAAATTAATTAACAAATTATTTTAAAAAAAATAAAAATTACTTAAGCATTGAAATTCAAACTGGCTTCTTTCTGACATATTCACAAAGTTATTGTTCATGCACAAAATAAGCAGTTATTCTTCTTCATGGACTGAGGAATCGGAAAGCATTTTTCATATTTTTATAAAGACAAAATACCATTCAGAATATGCCGTCCAAATTGGCGTTTTAAGCCGAGTTTCTGGATTCTACAACCCGGGAAATGTTGTTTTGAGACAGCAATTAATTAGAACTCAATATGATATACAATTATAGAAAATGTAAAATACTGTTCGATTTCAAATTACCCCAATAGTCATGCCTGAAAATTTCTTACATTTATGCATAAAATGAGTCGGTGAATATATGTTTTGAGTTACTGAGTGAGGGAAAATATTTAAAAAACCACCTTAAGTGTTATAGAAACTTTCTAATTCGCATTTCAGAGAAAGAAAAATATCAAGTGAATGAAAATTAGAATTGTCTAATAGTAAATTGGTACAGCGCACTCAGAAAATGGCACGAAACAGTTTTGTACTAATTACGTCTAAATAAAACTCAAACTGTATTTCTCATATAATGCGAGCACTTTTTAATCAGTTTAATAATTAGAAATACACACAAATTTTGATCTGAAGATATTTGTTTTAAATGGAACATTTTTATTTTAATCACACGTTTTATTTCAAGGAATCATCGTATATGATAAGATTAAAATCTTGAAATTTTATTACTTTACTAATTCGATTCATTCATACTTATAAATTATCATTAAAATAAAGAGAAGTTTTCATCTTTTAATAACATATCATTGATATATCGCTGCATAAATATGGTATTACCAAAATTGTTTCACCCATACTAATAGTATTGCAAAGAGTAATTTTTCAATATAATCATAATCCAGCATAACATTTGTATTTTAATTCATATGCTGCTAATTATTATGCTCGATACAAGTATTGTGTTAAATCAACCGTGGTTTAAATCAACTGGTTCCTCCCCCCCCCCTTTTTTTTAAAAAAAAAAAGAACAATTCTTATACAATGTTTCTCCCCTTTTTTGTAATTTAATTTTCCATTTTTAGGGTTAAAATAATCTTTTTTCTACAACCAACACTATATATAGTAAGTCTAAGGTCATGCTTGTATGTATATTAGTATGAAATTTAACATGCATTAATGAACCTATCGGGTTCCCTAAAGAGTTATCTTAAAACATTGTCAACGCGTATAAACATATGCACACTACATGATACAACTGGCAGAAAATAATATAGATAAAAAATATTCAACATTTAGCATAAAATGTTTTCTCTCTCTCTTTTTTCCCCCTTTTTTAATGGGATTATTTACAGCAATTAGTAACATAAGATGCTCTTAAAGTATTTGGTCATATTAAAAGAAAATTTTCTCGATTGGGAAGATTATCCTTTAACAATTCGAAAAAGAATACGCAAGATATGAAATTGAATAAAATGATATTCAAAAATTGGGTGCCAGTTACAGCATTTTAGTAACACCAGTGTATCTTTTTTGTTACTTACTGAATTTAAAGGCCAAAAATGTTAACTTACAGTTGTCTTAAAAAAAAAAAAAATCGCAATTTTTTTTTTAATTAAGCTCAGATACTGAGATTTATACAAAATAGTTAGCCAATCGGGTGATACTGTCTTGAAGAAGAATTAGTTTATAATTTTAAAGTATTGTTTAGGTCAAGAAGAAAATATTAACATGTTCAGTGAACTGATTTTCGCTTTAAAAAGTTACTGCGTGGTCAATGTATCCAAAATCTATTATTGGTGGGAGTTTGTATAAATAAAATCGCAACAAGAGATTGCTTAATAAATAAACGTTTATATCTCTTTTTTAAATTTTAAATAAAAATTCTGTTGTATTTTGTTGTTGTGTTGTTCTGTTTCTGTATTTACTTCTAAGTAAAATAATAATAAGATATATATTTAAAGGCTCTTTAACACAACAAATCCCATTATCTTAAACAAAAGAGGAAAATAAGGGAAAATCAGGCTTGCTTGAGACATCAAGGTTTCCTAAAAAATAAGGACTAAAAATATATAATTGTATTAATGCTTAATTTTGTCATGTAAAATAAATGTGTATTACAAGAAAGCACAACGTAGAAAGCATTAGTATGAAATAAGTTTAAATTTCAGCATATTTAGGTGCATATGACTTATTTGATAGAATATTAAAGTCATAAAAATGTAATCAGAAGATCGTGAAGATTCCTATGTTCAATAATTCGCAAAATTTGGGGGGGGGGAGAGATTCGGGTCGTACTCGACCCAAACACGAAATACTTCAACCGGCAATCCGACCCGAACCCGACATAAAATGAAAGTAAATCCTGTTTTAATGCAATGAAAAGTAATCTATAATTATATCTCTAATACCAATTTTATGTTTTATACAATAAAATGGACTAATCTATATTTTTAATATTCAATTATAGTAAAACCTCTGAATAGAAACTTCGGCATCGTTGAATAAAGTTCTGCATCGTGTCGAGTTATCCCTAATTTTCTTTTTCGGGTCAGGATGACTTTAATTTTCTTTCTGTGGGTAGGTTTCACCCAAGAATAATTCTTGCGTGTCATAGTAAGTTTTTTTGCAAGTTCGATTGTTGGGCTTTTCACAAAAAGTTTCAGCAGAATTATGTTTCAGATGAAAATAAATACCTATTTCAATCTGAATAAGCATATATTTAATTTACTGCATGAGAGTACTTTATAAAAAAAATGTGATCACAAATTATTCCTTCTTTAAGAACCATTTATTCTTCTCGGAATATGAAAATTATTACCAACAATTCGTCTATCAAACAAACAAAAATGCATGTATCGTATTTGTGATAATTTATGCACACATACACTCGCACATGTGTGTGTAGATTAGGAAGTGTCCACTAATCAGAGATATATTTAAGCGTACGAGTATTTAGGAATTGAAAAAGTATTCGTTGAATAAAGGTGTCCGCTTTTCGGGAGTTTCCATTATGGAGGTCTTATTGTATATAGATTTTTAACCTGAAAAAATATCGTGAAAATTACTTTGAAAAATCTCGTCAACCCGAACCCAACTCGCAAGAGTCAAAATCCGAAAAAGGCCCGAACTCGAAACAATGAAAGTCAACCCAAACCCGGACCCAACCCGCGACGAAAATATGTAGCGACAACCCGACCCGAACCGCGAGTTCGGTCAGGTGCGGGTAACCCGACGCAGTTGAGAATTCTAATCCAAACCGCTGAATTTTATTTACTGTTTCTTTTCATTTGAGGGGGGGGAGGAGAAAATGTTTGAAGAAGTTTCCTTTTTTTTTTTTAAATCCAGTTTTACGATTCTCCAAAAATAATAAATTATTTGTAAAACACCTTAATACAATCAAAGAAGTTATATTTATTCGTAAATTTATGAAATTAGTAGAAATTCTTATTTGGATATCAAGAAATCCAGTATATATTTTTTCTCTATAAAGACAAGAAATTACCTTCGATAAAATAGTGTCAAAGTCTATTTTCAATCGATTATAACTCAATATGTAATAAATTCATCAATAACTTAAAATCGCTGTTTGATTCCAAATCATTCGCATATAGTTATGGCTGCAATTTTAATCATTTAATAATAAAAAAATACATAAATAAATGAATAAATAAAAGACTACGGAACGGATATGTATTCACATATGTGGATACGTATATATGTGATAAATATTTATATGTATATGTAATAAAAAATGTTTAAAAATCTGAATTGTATTTTATTTCAAAAACAATAAAAACGTAAAAGATGCTTCCGAAAAATTTTCAACAGGAAAAAAGGTAATGTGAGAATATAGATTGAATATATACGCGGAGAAAGATAGATTGGTACTTCGGTGATTTGAATCATTATACGTATCAAGTAAAGTTACCCCCTAATGACAATTATTCAACTAATCGATTACAGTTTTGGAGGAAGTTTGGAGCGTCCCGACGGAATCAGTTTAGAGGAGAATCAAAATGGCCAGCTTGGGTTTTTTTAGGATAAAAAAAGAGTCTCTTTCAAGAACTTTCGTCAGGTATTTTCCTACCGGAAGTATTTGATTGATAGAGACGAAGTACTGCTTCGGCGAGTCCAGACTTTACCAAATATTTATCACATATATATGTATACACATCTGTGAATACATATCCGTTCCGTAGTCTTTTATTTATTTATGTATTTTTTTATTATTAAATGCTTAAAATTGCAGCCATAACTATATGGAATGATTTGGAATCAAACAGCGATTTTAAGTTATTGATAAATTTATTACATATTGAGTTATAATCGATTGAAAATAGACTTTGACACTATTTTATCAAAGGTAATTTATTGTCTTTATAGAGAAAAAATATATATTGGATTTCTTGATGAATAAATATAACTTCTTTGATTGTATTAAGGTGTTTTACAAATAATTTATTATTTTTGGAGAATCGTAGAACTGGATAAAAAAAAGGAAAGTTCTTCAAAAAAAGCATTGAAAAATCAACATTTTCTCCCCCTCCTCCCCCCCCTAGCCCCTCAAATGAAAAGAAACAGTAAATAAAATTCAGCGGTTTGGATTAGAATTCTCAATTGGGTCGGGTTACCCGCACCTGACCGAACTCGCGGTTAGGGTCGGGTTGTCGCTATATATTTTCGTCGCGGGTCGGGTCCGGGTTTGGGTTAACTTTCATTGTTTCGAGCTCGGGAATTTTTCGGATTTTGACTCTTGCGAGTTGGGTTCGGGTTGACGTGATTTTTCAAAGTAATGTTCACGATATTTTTTTCAGGTTAAAAATCTATATACAATAAGACCACCATAATGGAAATTCCCGAAAAGCGGACACCTCTATTCAGCGAATACTTTTTCAATTCCTAAATATTCGTACGCTTAAATATACCTCTGATTAGTGGGCACTTCCTAATCTACACACACATGTGCGAGTGTATGTGTGCATAAATTATCACAAATACGATACATGTATTTTTGTTTGTTTGAAAGACGAAATGTTGGTAATAATTTTCATATTCCGAGAAGAATAAATGGTTCTTAAAGAAGGAATAATTTATGATCACATTTTTTTTTTATAAAGTACTCTCATGCAGTAAATTAAATATATGCTTATTCAGATTGAAATAGGTATTTATTTTCATCTGAAACATAATTCTGCTGAAACTTTTTGTGAAAAGACCAAAAATCCAACTTGCAAAAAAACTTACTATGACACGCAAGAATTATTCTAGGGTAAAACCTACCCACAGAAAGAAAATTATGGAGTCATCCTGACCCGAAAAAGAAAATTAGGGATAACCCGACACCGACACGATGCAGAACTTTATTCAACGATGCCGAAGTTTCTATTCAGAGGTTTTAGTATATTTGAATATTAAAAGCCCTTGTTTTAATTTTTTTTTTCTTTTTCTTTCGATATTGCGGACATTGTTTTAAAAAGTTGCGCTTTCAGAATTATCGATCAACTTCAAATTACTCGAACAGTAATGTATCTAAATTTCTTATTTTTGAGTAAAAAACGATTATACGATTGCGGAAAAATGGGAACGATGAAAAATATAGCTAAAAAGGATTAAAAATCGAAGAGAATTTTCATTTTTCCATAAATGTATTACATTTTAAGTTATACAAAGTTATAAGTGATCATACACGCTTACCTCTGTTGGTCAGTATTGCCCAGAAATTTCGCTCTAATCGCCAAATTTCACAGATTTTATGAAATTTACTTTGCTTTTATCAAAAACTGGAAACCACTATTCGATTTCAGTTTGTGAATGGCAATATCTGAAGATATTTCAGTTTAAGAATACAAATCAATTGAGCAATAGCCAGAAAGAAGGTCGCCAGTTTGGGGGGGGGGGCTGTACATATATAACGTTATCAACATTTTGCTAATTTTGAACTCCCTCCCCCCCCCCCCTTATGATATCATACGTTATCATTCGTCAGTGTCATTTTTTTCCCTTTGTTTTCAGTGTATATAGATATGATATGGTAATACAAATATTAGTCGCATACTTTACGGATTCAATTCAAATGAAGAGATAAAGTCAATAAAATATCGATATACATGAAATAGATTTATTTCAAATAACTTCTAAAAAAGATAGTTACTATTTAAAAATATTAAGTAATAGCTTAATGTTACATAATGTATTCAAAAGTAATATTGTATTCTTCCACTTGCCCCTTGCCCGAGGAGAGTAAAAGCAGAACTTCTTATCAACAAAACAGTGCACAACATTCTTTCTCATTATTTACTGTTAAACACAAGTATCAATTCAAACATTAATCGATGTTTTAACATCAAACGATCTATTCAACCAAGCTACGCCTGCCAAACACCGCTAAAAACCCAGTAATGTGCCCTGTTTAAAAAAAAAATTACCTGGTTATGGAAGACTGAATGATATTATCACGAACGGGAATTATCTTCTGTAATCGGGTTGCCATGCTTTTCCGTTTGAATGGAGTATTTTTTTATTACCATGGCCTCATCCACCGTTGTCTCGACAGCTGATGGCTGTTTTTGATATTGATAAGTAAGATAAATTACACATTTGGAAATTAGCTTGATTAAAATGGTTAGGTTAAAAATGTCGCTGCCTCTTGGACTTCTATAACGACGCTATGGACAACATTCTTCCTTTGGGTTCGAGGTTAAAAAAAACTCCGTCTGTTTGGGAATAACATTCAGAACCACGGTATTGAAAAGCACTGCGTTTTGAAATTTTACGCTTATATTTCATGTTTTGATAGAGTTTTAAATATTTTCAGGAACAGGTATAGCTTATGTATGAACTCTTTTCTCTATTTTATTGCACCATCATGCATATTTCCATGCTATTATTAAAACGTAAATTGCTTATTTTAATTAATAAGTATGTGCGAATTTTCTAATCAGTATTTATCGAATAGTAATTGGTAAAAAATAAATCGAAAGTATTTTGCGCATGCATTTATTTCTATTTAGGCTGCATCAAGTGATGAAATATATAAACAAATTTGCTAGCCGCGCTGCTTGTAGAAAAAACCTACGTAATACATTGTATTACGTAGTACATTGTACGTAATACCTTTTACATACATTGTATACGTAATACCTTGTACATACCTTTTACATACATTGTACGTAATACCTTGTACATACCTTTTACATACATTGTAGGTAACCCCTTGTATTACGTGGGTCGCGCTTGTATACCATGTGATTTGCAATGTAAACATCACATTAATAATGTCCATAAGAAACTCGTTTTAAATTTTAAATATATAATGTAATTTTCACCATTAAGTGCGTTTCGCGTGCAAAAATCTAATTAATGTTTTTTTTTTTTTTTTTTTTTTTTTTTTTTACTTTTTTTTAAAAGATTCGCGTGTAAATATATTATTCAATTTAAAAGTGTTTGGGAATATCAGTACATGAAAATTTTAAATATGAAATAATTTTCACCATTAAAAGTTTTTCGCGCGCAATAATGTAATTATTTTAGGCATTTTTCATATGACGATATTCAATATTTCGGTATTTTACACATGACGTAATTGTCCCCATTAAATGCGATTCGCGCGTAATAATTTAATTATTTTGAGATTTTCTTACTTTTTTAATACTCACGTGTAAATGCAATTTGTATGACGTTTTCCATATTTGCTGCTTTTTACACGTGATCATTTTATTATTAGTTTAAAGTTTCCTTTCTTTTTTTAATAATTACGTGTAAATACATTTTTTATTTGAGAGGAAATATAATTCTTTGCGCAGTTTTACAAATTGGCAACAACATTAAAAAAAAAATACCTTTTCTAAATATGAAAAAAAAGTCTTGAAATAATAAAAAATTGAATAAAAAATTGAAAAAAAAAAAAAAAAAAAAGACCTCTAAAGAATTAGTAAAAAATAAGCGCAGTTTGCACCCCCCCCCCCCCCCCCGCCCCAGCTACACTCTAAGAACGACATTTTCAGCAAAAAGTACTCAAATCTGAGTATGTTACATAGTCAAAATAGCTTTGAATCAAAATGACTCAAGTTTGAAACATGTATATAATCAATTCTGTAAACATGCACATACTTAAGAATAAAACATAATGTACTCATATTTGAGTATGTCCATCTTTCAAAAATGAATATAAATTGACGTCTATATCTTTAGTTTTTAATATTTCCATGTTTCAAAAATGTATTTGAACTGATTCTAATCATATCCAATGGTTGGAGTATCATAGTTGAGATTTGTTCCAACAGAGTGAAAATATGCCGGGACCAGGATTCGAACCTGGGTACTTTGGTACGGCAAACCAAAGTACCCAGGTTCGAATCCTGGTCCCGGCATATTTTCACTCTGTTGGAAAAAAACCTCAACTATGATACTCCAACCATTGGATATAATTTGCCTAGTTGAATATACTTTCCTCTATTCATTATGATTCTAATCATTTTTGAGTATGTCCATGTTTCAAAAATGAGTATGAACTGACCTCCATGTTTTCAGTTTTGAATATGTCCATGTTTCAATATTCTGAGTATTTCTGGTATTTCAGAATTGAAATCATTGGGTCGTCCTATTTGAAACAAATAGTTTCATAACAAAATGAAAACATCGATTTGCTCAGATTTGAAAGTGTCATTTTTCTCAGTGTAGCTTGAGAAGTATATCCCTACAAAAAAAAAAAAAAAAAAAAAATCTTATGTTTTTTAATGGAACAATTCTGGCCGACTTTAATATTAAAAATATCTTTAAATAATTCTTCGATTTAAAAACTGTCTATTTCAGCGTGTTTATCAAAGATTTCTCTATAATAATGCTATATAATTATTGTTAGTATAATTATTATTAGTAGTAGTATAATTATTATTATAGTTATTATTATTATTATTATCATCAATGCATTAAATATGCGAGATAAAACCTTTCTTAACTATTTTAGCAAAGAAGATTGTTGCAAATTCATTATTAATTGTCAGAAAATTACACCAATTTCTGACTTGTCTTTCAGACGCTTATAAAATACAAGCATTAAAATTAAAAAAAATTGTACTTATATAAAATAAGCATATTTTTAACGTAAAAAGAAAATTTTTCCTTTTTGCTGAAAAAAATACCATTTCATGTAATTTTTCAAGTTGAACTGATAAGAAAGATAATCAACAAGAAAGGATTTATCTTAATGGTTTAGTTTATTGCTTTGCTTACTTAATGGTTTGAGAAGTGTCAATAGTCACCTGGAGCATCTTTGGACGATTGTAATTAGTCGCCTAATCGTTTTTGAGGGGAAGATATTTTTTCTGAAAAGGGTTCGGAAATGTCTCATTTTTGAAGTTCGGTTTTTCGCGTTTCTTCGGTCGCATTTTAACTTCCTTCCCTGTCATCTCCATTCGCTCGTAGGGGCTGTCAGGAAACAGCATGGTATGTGAGGGGATTTTGTCGGCGAAAGAGGACAGAATCAGAAGATTTCAGTGTCCTTGAACTGTTATTTAAACCCAAGGTAGAGCCACTCCCACAGACCGCAGCCTGGAAAAAATGAAAAAGAAAAGGAAAAAAAACGCAGAATCTAAAATTATTTTTTGTCGGTGATCTTTTGACTTTTGAGCGCCCCTTAAGCCGTTTCGCGACTTCGCGCCCCGTGCAGTCGCACACTTTGCACGCCCCTTGCGCCGGCCCTGTACATAAATTTAGCACTTGTTTAAATATTAGCATAAATGAAAAACTGAAAGGCAAGTTTTTTATATTTTTCAAACCCTTGTTACACTTGGTATTAAAGCGACTTTAAAAGAAAAAAAGCAATATAGTTATATGATAATCTAAACACTCATCACAAACTGTGGTTCTAAATTGCAAATGCGATCTCTAATTAAACACTATCGTACGTAATCTCTATAATAAAAGCTCAAATCACGTGACTGAGGAAAACAAATACGGGCAAACCACTTCTTTTTTCATATGCCAGACGGTCATTTTTATTCAAAATTATTTTTTAGAATAAATTTGCATAAAAGTTACATTTTTAGAAAGATCGTACAAAAAAATTGTTTGCTTGAGAGAGGAGTTACATTAAAAAAATGTATCGATTCTGAAATAACTTCAGTGGAAATTGGGTTAAGAGCCGAATATCTCAATCCATTAAAATAAATAAACGCAGGAGATTCGTTCATTATGAGTCATAAAATATTAAACCATGGAGGTAATCATTCGCAAAGCAAGATCTCGATGGTGAATTTTGAAGCGCTATCTGGTGTAGAAAAAAAATCTTCATCTGTAAACGCGGCATACTTAATAATAAAAAAAAATCCCTGACGGTTCGGCCTACAGGCACAGGTATATTTCGAAGACGCAGACCGTGGGGCGCCTGTTTGTCGGGAATTGCGGAAGAAATGACCTTTTTGCGATGATGCGGCAGTTGGAACCGCCTACTTTGAAACCTAACTTGTTTGCAGGCGGAACAATAAAGGAATTTTTTTTTTTTTTTTTTTTTTGCTATAAGAGTTGGTCCTATAAAAACTTGTCAGTATAAAAATTTTAGATAATATTAAGAGGATTTATAATAAATTTAAGCGGATTTGAAATCTTGGGAATTGACGAAGTTATGAATTTTTATCTTCTAAAACTCCCCTCCCCCCTCCCCCTTAAAGCATTTTTAATTATAACAAAAATCTGTCATACATAAATTTTCGACCCTTCTCCTAGAAGTAATAATAACTTTCGAAGACGGATTCGATACGTATCATAATTAAGAAATTATGTTTTTTTTCTGTTTTCACAAAAAGCCCCCCCATCCCACCTCCTTGGTTCGATTTTGCCTATTAACGAACTTGACCGAGATTTTATGCCCCTTGATTTTATGTATCAGTTTCGAAAAGATGCGGGAGTTGGAACCGCCTACTTCGAAAAATAACTTATTTACAGGTGGAGCCGGCAGGGATTTTTTTTTTTTTTGTTATAACGGTTGGTCCTATAAAAAACTTGTCAATATAAAAGTTTTCGATAATATTAAGAGGATTTATAATAAATTTAAGCGGATTTGAAATCTTGGTATTTTTCTAATTAATAATTTCTAATTAATAATTTTTTTCTTCTAAAACCCCCCTTCCCCCCCTTAAGGCAATTTTTAATTATATCAAAAATCTGTCATACATAAATTTTCGGCCCTTCTCCTAGAAGTAATAATAACTTCAAACGGATTCGATACGTATCATAATTAAGAAATTATGGGGGTTTTCTGTTTTCACAAAAAGCCCCCCCCCCCCATGGTTCGATTTTGCCCATTAACGAAATTAACCAAGATTTTATGCCTCTTGATTTTATGTATCAGTTTCGAAAAGATGCGGGAGTTAGAACCGCCTACTTCGAAAAATAATTTGTTTGCAGGCGGAGCCGGCAGGGATTTTTTTGTTATTAATTTTTTTTGCTATAACGGTTGGTCCTATAAAAACTTGTCGATATAAAAGTTTTAGATAATATTAAGAGGATTAATAATAAATTTACGCGGATTTGATATCTTGTGAATTGACGAAGCTATAATTTTTTTTTTCTTCTAAACCCCCCTTTTTTCCCTCCCTTGGGGCCATTTTTAATTATATCAAAAATCTGTCATACATAAATTTTCGGCCCCTTTCCTAGAAGTAATAATAACTTTAAACGGATTCGATACGTATCACAATTAAGAAATTATGGGGGATTTTCGGTTTTCACAAAAAGCCCCCTCATTTCCCCCCCCCCCCTTGGTTCGATTTTGCCCAACTTGGTACTTATGGGGAAAAATAAAATTATGTTTTATCTTTAATGTCTCATTACATTTTTTGTGTTTCATACACACCTCTGTCCACAGTCGCCAGGGGAAACTTATTTTCCGACTGACCCTCGTATTTTTTCAGATAATGCGATACACACTGAAGTAATAATGAACGTAATTCTGACAATTTATTTTGTTCGACGTCGATTTCTAACGGATTCCGATTTCATAGGGTGATACTTCATATAATTTATAATTATTTCTACAACTAAAGAAACGCACGACAAAAAATATCCACAAGCGAGAACCACAAATGCCCCGAGAATGTCTCGAAATGTCAGAGGGGAGAAATTGCTTCTGTCGGATATTTTCTTCTTGTACTTCAACTGTGATCGGAACACAAAATCGCCTCGGAGTTTCTCGTACATTCCTCCGGCTACAAAACGCTGGATAAAAGAGTCGATCGCGCTTTTGCAACAGAAATTCTTGTTCACAGCTATTCCCGAAAAAATCAAGGTAAAAATCTCTGGTGCCACTACGCTGTCTGTTAGTAGAATGCCCAAATTTCCTTCTGGCAATATCATTGCCGTATTTGGCTTCTGAAGAATTCTAGCAACATTTTGCCAACTATGAGATATCAACCAATCCTTTTTCGCGATGTGTTTCGCTAGTGACACCACCTTTTCATCTGTACTTGTTTCGAGGGTGTGTAACTGAGATGAACCGCGCAGCGTGTAGCATTTATAGAGTCCTTTCTCGACGACCTCTAGCAGGCTATTTGTATCGCTGATTGTTGGCTCTTTCTCAGGTACAGTGAGAAAAGAAAGCAACACGGCACTGAAACTACACGACAAAACCATGCTGCCGAATAACCAGGTAGAATTTAAAATTCTTTCTTGTAATTTTTTACACTTCACACTACCAGAAGTCTTTAATAAACTTCCAAAAATGTGCCAAATGATTCTTCTATATTCGTACTTTCGATGAAAAGTCAATCTATAAAGGAACACTACTAAAACAGCCGTTAACGACATAGCTATCCATAGTTCTTTTGAGAAAGGTAAAAAAATCGCCGTTGCTTTTGATCTAACACCAGGTGGCGCTGTAGCAAACGTGAATCGCTCTACTCTGTATGGATAAGAGAAGTCCACGACAGTAGATCTTTCATGGGATATTAAAATATTACCGATAGCTATGTCGACCTCATTTCTAGCCACCATACCTATCACTCCGGACCAACGTCCGCTTCCCAAGTTTCTTCCCCATTCGCCATCACCTGGTACATGGACTTCGTAGGTGAAGTTTAGCGCTTCGGACAGTGCTTTCAAGAACCCGTATTCTAGGCCACCAATTACTTGGATACGGGCATCTTCACTGGTATTAATTTGGAAAATTCCCATATTGGTAACTATGGCTATACGGAGGAAGTTAGGAAATTTCATATCTACAAAATAAATTAAATATATGCAAGAAGAAAAAGTATGTATACAAGTTGGTCGAAAATTACTCACAGGATTAAATAAAATATTACCATTTTATTCCCCGAAGCCATTTTAAAAATGTGTCTTCTTGTTAATTTCATTTAACTCATTCATTGTGATTACTATAATTTAGGATGACTTCTAAATATACTTTATTTTATCCTGTTCAAAATGCATTATTCGCAATAAAAAGCAAACACATTTATGAACGGATATTTCTTCCCAATTACAACTCTTCAGCTTTTCTGATGTTTAAAGACATTGAGCGTAAAGTTTCAATTCTGTGACATTTCTATAATTATCTATAATGCCATTATATATTTGTTTATATTCTACTGCTATAAAATGCTAAAAATTACATTTTAAAGAAATAATTTGGGTAAAGTTTTAAGGATACCGATTTAGGTTGTTCATTTTAATAGACGATATATTTCTAAAATGCCCTTAATAAAGTGCTGAAATCGTCAGATGCATCTTCAAAATTTTACTCTCAGCATACAAAGTTTGATTATGATATATATTTTTTAAAAAGTAATAGGATTTTTTTCCCCTTCTAATCATTTTAGCACTTTTCTTTGTCAGAAACACTTTCCAACGCATTCAGAATGCCATTAACAAAACTAAACGCTTATAATCTAAATCAGCTTTTTTTTAAATTTAGTTATCTGAAAAGAAAAAAAAACAGGAACAATAATTACTCATAAAGTTTCTTGAAAATAATGTAAAATATAGTTTTGTGGTTACTTATAAAATTATTTATCAATTTCTATCATTTGAGCTTATTAAAATATCAATCAAATTAGTTAACTATTAAAAAGTACCATACTTCACAATTTTGTTAATCATTATATATAACAAAAACACAAAATGAAAGCATCCAGTTACCTTCGAACACTATACAATTTTTATGCACACTAGACCATTGATGTATCTATATGTTACGTATGGCTTGCTCTCTGACAGTGATGCAAAAATGCAATTTGATCTGGAGTGATATTTCTTCACATACACTTTGTTGGATTCGGCTTATGTAGAAAATGCTGAAACATGATTTGGTTTGTAATAACGTTGAAACACAAATGTACTTGTAATGTAGTTTTTATTTTTAAATATTTCTTTAGTATCATAACTACTGAAGTAGTAATTCATCTAGTTTAATACATTATCAAGCAGGCCTTTTAGTATGTTATTTCCTGTTGATATGTATAAAATTGTGCACACATACTTCTGTATATCACCTTTCCTTTTGTGTCAATTATCGTTTGTGTTATAGAATTTATCTTAATCATAAATCACATGTTCGTAGCTAAGATTTTACGAAAAGTACGATTTTAACACATTTAAACGTTATTTTGATGCTTGGAAATTATTCAGAAAAATCTCTCACTTAAAAAACACCTTTAACACACACATTTCTGTGTGTTATGTATATCATTTTCAGAAGAAAAGTTAGTGTAAGCTTTTTGTAGTTCAAGAACACTGTTTGAGTTCGTACCTCATACAACTAACTACACACTGATGTCCTCGATTTTAAACTAAAACATTATTTGTTATTCTTCACAATTTTCACCTCAAATCATCGTTTAAAGTTTAGAAATGAATATAAAAGTATGTATAAAAGCGAAGTTCAATCCATTTTACAAATTAGAATCAAAATTTGTGTTACGATTTTAGATTACTATAGCCCTATAACCTTTAACTTTGCATTAAAATCGAGCGTAACAAAGCGTAACAAGTACTCGAAAAAATGCAAAACCTCGTCTTTTAGCTTTTAGCTAATAACATTTGTATAACATTCATGTAAACAACTGATAAAATTACTTAAATTGCAATTTCAGAAAATCGCCTTCTGTTGTGTTCATGCTCTTATGTAAATTGGGTGAATTTCTAGCTTCTCATATTTAAAACTTACGGATTGCGTGCACTATTACGTTCAAAGAGTTTAATGTTCTAAAAATTTTAACAGTCAACATTTTTTTGATTTTATCGAGCAGCTTAAATATATGATTTGTTGAAAATATTTACTTTTTTGTCCTTTAACTCTTTTTTTTTTTTTACTTTTTCGGTACCAGTGTTCAATTGAGACACTTTTCTTTTTGAGGCGGGTGGGGGAAAGTTGGATCATAGAGTTTGGACTTTGGCCATTAATGTGCCGAAAACATTGAGGAGACACTTTGAAGTTTCGTGGGAGGGGAGGGGGGTGTATAATACCTTCGAGCAGCCTCCGCGGCATGTATTCCAACAACTGACGAAGAATGGAAATAAAATGTTTGAGGTATCTGCAATGCAACATACATAACGATATCAAGTATTCACACTGAAATGCATTTAGTATTAGAAAGATATAATGAAAGAGAACGTGTAAATTATTTAATGATACAATTTATATTTAGATATCAAGTTACACACCATGTATAAGGACTGTGTGTTAAATATTTGTATTTCTTGATATTTCTTATTTCTTGTTATTTTTAAAATGTTTTCTTTTTTTGTTCTTCATTGTTTATTTATTTTTTATTATTTTTTATTTTTTAAGCTCTAGTCACATATGAGGTTTTAATTATTGTTAAGAATTACATATTTATTTACTATTTTAGTTATTTAGTTATTTATACAGTACACAGTGTTATAAATTTAGATTTTAATGTTTTTAAGATCCGGGTATTTCAAAGAAGATAGAGTTCATTCTTAGCCGAAACACGAAAAAACTCTAGAAATCGCATAGTGCTGTACGAATTCCGAATTAAATTTATTGAAAATATTTATTTAATATGTAATGTTTAAAGTTATTACATTAGTAAATGTTTTTGAGGATACTTTTCAATTAACATGTGTGTTACCACATTTTCAGAAGAAAAGGCAAAATACGATGCCTGTAAATTTAACTACCTCGTTTCCGGTGAAAATATTTGTCCGAATTTGCTATAAGGCTAAACCGAATTTATTTTATCAATGTCAAAAAATCGCTGCAAAATGCAAAAAATCTCTAAATGTAGCATAAAAAAGTTCACGAAACATACAAAAATAAATCTGCGAATTCCGTATAAACTTTATTAAAAAGCGACAAAATTTACTACATTGGGCTAAATGTTTAAAAGTGTTTTACAGTGTGAAAATATCGACGCAAAACGAAAAAAAAAAAAAGATGATATTTTATGAATAACCTGCATTGAAAGGGGGGGGGGCGGTTGCAGATGTTTTATGAACACAATAATGTTTTATGCGAAATTTGAGTGTTAAAAAAAAAGAGGAAAAGGAGAAAATCTGGAGAATATTGAATTATATGAAAGGGGACTAGTTAATATTAAAGTGACATAGTTCCCCAGTTAAGAATCTTACGTTACCGCTGCTCTTATTTGAGAGTGCCGCAAAATTTGTACATTAACGTTGATAAGAGAATAGCAAGATTTTTTTCATGATTTTGTTTTCTATTTTCTTTTTTATATAAAGATTAAAATCCAAATAGTTGGGATAAAATAACAATTTAAAGTCTATAAAAAAATTTATTTTGATGAAAAGTAATATTTTTGTGGAAATGAAAATGAGTAGATATGAAAGTTCACATAATAATTTTAAGTCATAACAACAGTGTTCTCTAATCTGAAAACAATTAAATAAATACAATAAAGATAGAAGAAAAGAAAGAAAAGGACACATTAATTCATTTTAACGTAGCAACATTTATTTCGTAGAAAGCATGCTTGATTTACATAATTCATGTTTTTAATTATTATTATTATTGATCTAAATTAATAGGACATCGCTGAACATATAAGTGCTAGACCAATTTACCAAAAATCAATTTGAATTTTTATTACTAAATAGACATTACTTGTACATCAACAACATATATATTTTTTAATCATACATAATTTTAAAAAAAAGGCATAGCCATATTATAATTAAAAAATTGATCTCACCAAAGTACATTTGAATTATGCCAGGTAGATGTCAGACTTACGAATGCAACATGTATCTATGACCTTTGTTAATTTTGACTTCTATGACCTTTGTGAATTTTTAATAACTCGAATAACTACTTCTGCAATAAAATGCTGTGAGACTGCATTTACGCTCATCGATAGGTTTCCACCGAGACTGTCATGTATATTTGTTGTGTGAGGAAGTTGGAAAATCCGGACTCCAGGTACCTCAGTCGGACTTCAGTTTCGGGTGCAGGATGGAAACTTGCATCAGGGAGAGTCAAGCATGAGATCGAAACGCGGATATCCAAAGCATCTTTCCTGAGTGTTGGAGAAAAAGGGAATAAAAAATCATCTGTCTTTATTTTACTTCTCATCTTTTTATTTAAATTTACATCAGATACTCTGTTGGGGGGGGGGGGCGCAAGAGGGATGTTTTTGTGTTGAAGCATTCACTGGGAAAAGGTTCACCTAATTCCTACCTTCCCCACTTCCTTTGTCCCTTATTGGCAATATTCCTTAGCCAATGAATAGACGGGCTATAAGCATGGTGTCCCCCGTACACTTCATGCCAAAAAGGTCTCTGTGCTCTTATGTTTTGTTAAGTGTCTATATAATGAATTTCCTTGATAAGTAATGAATCTATTTCTGTTTCTCTTATAGCGTCTTTTCCACATTCTATTTCCAAACAGGTTTTGTGGTTCAGTGAGATACTAAGATACTCTGATGGCTATGCATACGTGAAAATTGATTAAAAGAAATTATACATTATAAAATATGTATACAATACAATAACACAAATTTTTGAAAAGCGCACAAAAATTTTAATTGACAGAGACACCAGTTTTAATAGGATAAATATTTGTTTGGGTGTGTTTAAAACAGAATAAAAGTTATTAAATGTGTAACTGTGCCAGCTTCTATTTCCAAACGAGTTTTGTGGTTCAGTGAGATACTAAGATACTTCGATGGCTATTCAAACGTGAAAATTGATTAAAAGAAAAAAATTACACATTATTATAAAATATGTGTACAATAAAAGAACACAGATTTTTGAAAAGTGGACAAAATTGTAATTGACAGAGACACCAGTTTTAATAGGATAAATACTTCTTTGAGTGTGTTTAATACAGAATAATAGTTATTAAATGTGTAACTGTGCCAGCTTCTATTTCCAAACAAGTTTTGTGGTTCAGTGAGATACTAAGATACTCCGATGGCTATGCAAACGTGAAAATTGATTAAAAGAAAAAAATTACACATTATTATAAAATATGTGTACAATAAAAGAACACAGATTTTTGAAAAGTGGACAAAATTGTAATTGACAGAGACACCAGATTTAATAAGATAAATACTTCTTTGAGTGTGTTTAATACAGAATAATCTACCCTATATATATAAAATCCTAATGAAACGAATTTGTGAAACGATTTTATGAAACGAATTTATGAAACGATTTTATGAAACGACTGATTAAACGACTGATTATGTTTCAAGGCTATTTTTAATAAAATATTAAACGCTTGATGGTGAAATTAATACCAATTGTTCATAAAAATCCGCTGATGTCAAAACTGGTAATAGAATTTTGAAATTGGAATTAGTTTTCGAGATATTAATTTTTTTCTAATTTTAATGACATTTCTGTAATGATGGCAACTAATTACTCAGTTTTTTTGTGACAAAAAAGGGAAAAAAATTGAAAAGGATCCCGATAGGGATTATTGATTTCTTTTTATTCGTCATTTTCAAATTGAAATTGAATTTATCTTTTATTTCAATCGATAATGAAGATAAGATTGTGTTATGTTTTAAATTATGTTTTTCAGGAAAATGTGAAAAAAAAATCACATTTCTATCGTCAGGATTCAATCGTCTGTCAGCATTTAATTTAATTTATAAACTGAAAATATTTTGAATAAATTCGTCCAAATGACGTCATTTAGGTAAACGCAAAAGAAAGGGAGGAAAAGGAATTAATAGTAATTATTATTTATTGATATCATTTTGTTATTTTTTTGTAAAATTTAACTAAACGAAATTATAAAATCATTAATTCGGATATTTGAAACTAATATATAAAATAATAATTGCCCAACTGAACGGAAGAATAAAATATCCTGCTTGGTTTTTTCCGCCAAGCTTTTTAAAAAAGCGTCAAGACCCCTATATTAGACAAGCACCAAAAGTTCATTGGGTTTATTTTCATAACTTTTGGCAACAAATCTATCTATATTAACGAATCTATCCCTTTTTGAAGCTCGAATTACGCCAAACCTAAAAGCAAAGGTTCCTATAATGGAAAAGTACCCGATTTTCTTATGGACAATATTCAAGTGACAGAACATGGTGTAAAATTACCGCGGATAGCAAATTTGTTTAAATATCTCATCAATTGATGCCGAATAAATGAAGGCATGCATGCACAAAATATTTAATTAATTTTGTATGATAAATAATTATTAGAAAATTCGTATATACATATTAATTAAAAAAAATAATTTACATATTTAAAATAACATGAAAATATGCATGATGGTGCACTAAAATAGAGAGAAAATTAAAACCTGTTACTGAAAATGTCTATAACATAGTACTTTTCAATACCGTGGTTCTTAATGTTATTCACAAGCAGATGGAATTTTTCTCATCCTTAAACGCAAAGGAGGACTAGAATAGAGATTGTTGTTATAAAAGTCCGAGAGGTAGTCACAATTTAAACCTAACCATTTTATACAAGCTGGTTTTCAAGTAGTAATTGATTTTACTTATCAATCCCGAAAACAGTCGTCGCAACAGCTGTGTATGAGGCCATGATAATCGAAAAATGTCCCATTAAAATGTTAAAAGCATGGCAACCCAATTACTGATTTACCAATATTTTTAAAATAAAGCACGCTGTCATGTTTTTAGAGGCCTCGAAGTCTGAGCGGGGGTTGGCGAGAGGCGAGCGTAGCTCGCAGGGGGTAGGCCCCCTAGTAGTTATTAAATGTGTAACTGTGCCAGCTTCTATTTCCAAACGAGTTTTGTGGTTCAGTGAGATACTAAGATACTCCGATGGCTATTCAAACGTGAAAATTGATTAAAAGAAAAAAATTACACATTATTATAAAATATGTGTACAATAAAAGAACACAGATTTTTGAAAAGTGGACAAAATTGTAATTGACAGAGACACCAGTTTTAATAGGATAAATACTTCTTTGAGTGTGTTTAATACAGAATAAGAGTTATTAAATGTGTAACTGTGCCAGCTTCTATTTCCAAACAAGTTTTGCGATTCAGTGAGATACTTAGACACTCCGATGGCTATGCGTACATGAAAATTGATTAAAAGAAAAATTACACATTATTAAATATGTATACAATAAAATAACACAAATTTTTGAAAAGTGCACAAAAATTGTAATTGACAGAGACACCAGTTTTAATAGGATAAATACTTGTTTAAGTGTGTTTAATACAGAATAATAGTTATTAAATGTATAAACGAATTATTCCAGAAAAAGAAAATTACAATAAAATTAGTAAAACCGCTGTAAGGTTCCTTAAATGAGTACCGTAATTTCCGTCCTGTAAGCCGTGGATGAGACAACCAGAAATTTTATTCAATAATTCAAGTCCAATATTTACAGTGATTTATTAAACTACACTTTTTAAAATAAAATTTCCGGGTCGAAACATAATTGTTTGATTCACGGATTATATGCCGGAAATTACGGTAGTTATATTTCGCCTGTTTTCGAATTTAGGAGTTTTATATAAAGAGGATAAAAGACAATTTTTTTTGTTGTTTCAGCAGGAAGACTAGGTTGATTTCTTTGTCTTTTACTTCTTCATTTAAAGGTATATTACATAATATATAAATTAAATTATAAGATTTTAATTTATTATATTTGTTATTAATTTATTAAATTATAAGATTTAAGATTAAATTATAAGATTATAAGAAATTATAAGATTTAACAAATTATAAGATTTGTTAAAAGTTTCCTTTCTTAAAACAATTGTACGGTTATCCTTTAAAGAACACCACTTACAGTTTCTAAAAGTTATATTATCTAAAACTTTTGGAAACATTACATGCTCATTATATATGTAACTTAAACTATATAAATTTCGGATTGCAAGATATTAGGTGGTATATGAAGCAAAAGCAAAATAAAAGTACGAATTACACACCTGACGTTGATTTAAATCTTATTCGATATAAATTTTTCTTTTGGTAAGAAAGGTAATTTGTAAGAAAATTTTAAATTCAGTTTATCAACTGTAATTGAATGAATAAAACTTAACTCTATCAAAAAGTTATCAAAAGTTAACTCTATCTTTCAGAATTCTTTCAATTTGTTTAAAACATTGCCAATACATTTAAAAGACGTTGGAAATTAATCGTGTAGGGTTTGGTGTAATTTTATTGCAATTTTTCAAAAAATGCATACTGTGTCATATATACAAATCTGCCACCTTACATAATGAGACTTTCTTTTCGATTAACAGTTGCTTATCAAATGTAATTTATAGTATATAAAAACATGAAAAGAATTCCGATTACGGAATATTAAAAACAGTTGAGATGAAGAAAGACATCAGATTAGCTTCTCTTCCGTAATCGGATCCTGAACCAATTTTGGTGTCAAACATAATCGATTTTAGAAACAATATGGTTTAAATTGAATGTATTAAATGTAAATTTAAAAAACTACTTTATAGCGAAATCACTCTTCTTAAATACATCAATTGAGTGTGACCCGATTACGGATGATTACTCAATGGCTTTATTTTTCTACACATAAATGAATATATTGCAATTTGAATTACAAGTGCCTATATTCTTTAGCATAATTATCGAAGTTGGCCTAATAAGCAGTGTTATTAAGATATATACTGCAAAATTGAGATAAATAACCTCAAAAAATATATGAAATACTCACACCATCTCTATCGGTTTCTCCTTATTTCACGGAGGCATATAATTCATTTCAGGATCAATAAACGCCAGGTGGTGAAAACAACTGAAATTACACTATTTTATTTTAAAAAACGAATTTTTGGATGATGTTATATTCTTTCTTCAATCAAAATGGATTAGGATGTATTTAAACAAAATCTACTTCTTAAATGTGCAACAGATGTTTTTAGTTGACAGCTATGTAAGTATTGCTATTAGGATATAAATTTTTTTACAATAAAACCCTATAGAGTGAGATGCTTATTCCAATAAAACAACATTATAAGTTGAAACTGCACCACATGCTATACAATAAACAAATATAATCAATATAAAGAATTGTAAACGTAAAACTTTGTTGGGGAGGGGGGGGGGGAGACGTACTTTTATGTAATGGAATTCCTTTATTAAAAATATTGTAAAGTTATCCTTCAAAGAACAACACTTACAGTTTCTAAAAGTTATATTATCTGAAACTTTTGAAAACATTAAATGCTCTTTATATATGTAACTTAAACTATATAAATTTCGGAAGGCAGGATATTGGGTGGTATGTGAAGCGAAAGCAAAATAAAAGTGCGAATTACACACCTGACGTTGATAGCCCTGATCACTAGATTTACAAGATGCAGTATATAAAATCTGTCAAATACTTACTTGTAATTATGTTACATTAATTACATTTCAAACTTTTTCTTTCAGGTGTTTTGTAAATATTTTTATCGCTGACTCTTTAATAATGGACGAATTCTAGAATACAGAAACCGTGCTTTGAAAATATGGTGCTAATTTTAGGTCTGTTAAAAACATCTATTTTAAATTCGTTAGCTATGCTTGATTCTTGAACACAATAAAATCTAAATTTCGTTATCAGGTACTTTCACTCTCATAAGAAGAAAGCGTTCACAAAGACATGAGGTAAGTCATAAGATATTTAATAAGATATGATAAGATATGATGATAAGATATTTTTGGAGTATTTCTCCTGAAAGTATAGTCCTCTCTTTTTACTCATCATTTGGATCCAATTTTATATACGTCTGATAATCTTTGTTTTGCTATAAATTTTCATGTTCAATTTAAAAAACTGTATTTTTCAGTCACTCTCACAACACAAAAAAAAAGTTAATATTTCGTTCCTTTGGCCGTTTGAAGACCAAAGAATAGAGTTAAATGCCCCAAATCGACTCCGTCTCCTCAATTAGTTCCTTCTTCTTAACTTTTTTGGTAATTATTTTTTCATGCATCATGGCAAAGGTATGAAACACTTTGGTATATATCCTGCATGAGTATTAAATATTGACAGTGATGTGAAAAGGAAATGATTACTTTAGGCGGTGTATTTTTTCATTCATAGCTTGAGGAGAAGCTCGTTATTTTTCTTATTCATATTAAGATTGATATTTTGTTGACACGCGTGATACGGAGTGCATGAGTGTTACTTTTGGATTGGAGCCTGTTTGTCAAGATTCACTATCTATATCATTGTCAGGAAGGAGAGAACAACATGTTTTAATACATTTAATTCTAGTTTCGACCCCCATAAATCTCACAATTAAATGATGAGCCAGAAGTGACAATTCCAAAACATACAAGGGAAGTACTGACAATCCAACATTTTACTTCTGCTCTCATATTTTTTAAAGGGCAGACATAATGAAGACTGAAAAAAAAGGAATAATTTTTTCCTGAAAGAGTCACTTGAAATTTCATAAGAGGCAAAACAGCGGTTAGATGAACACCAGAAGAAACAACTAAATTTCGATGTAAAAATAATCTTCGTCTAATCAAAAAAAAAAAAAAAAAAAAAAAAGAAAAGAAAGAAAGAAAAATGAAAAAAAAAGAAAAAAAATCCCAATTTTAAATAATGTACAGAGTTTTTTACAAGTCCGTTCACATTTCAGAAGTTCAAGAGAAGTTACCACATTGTCGTATCCGAATGCGGATTTATTTCTCCTTTTTATATAAGAAAAATTATTATTAAGTTTGTGTTGTAATTCACTCTATTTTGAAATAATTTGTGAAACACATCCAACATGATGCTTTCTTTAAAAAATCGTCAAAATATCATTCTTCCTTTCAGGATTATTAAATAAATGAAATTTTCTGCTTCTTAAAAGCATTTATCCTCGTTTTTCTAAATTCTCTTTGCACGTCTACCTATAGTTTTGAAGAAATGTCGGTGTGAATTTTCTTGTGCTTTTTCCACATACTTCGTACTTCAAATAATGTACAGGGTGTCCTACAAGTTCATTAACATTTCAGAAGCTTGTAAAAAGTTTTCCAATCGCCGTACCGGTGTGCGGCGTTATAACTCTTTTCATTTAACCTTTAACGTTCATTGGTTTCCCCACGAAACCACAAAACTTTTATTACGAAACTCAACAATGACAGCAGAATTTTAATAGAAATGTTTTTCATTTATTATATATGTGAAATATCGCTTTTTTCTTATATAAAAATAAATTTGATGATAATTTCCGGTGTCAATCATTTATTTCAACATCTTAGCAATTGAAGCGCTTTATCCGTTAAAGGGTTAAGGTGATTTACTTTTATATTTTAACGGTAAAACACTTTATTCTCAAATACTTTGTAAATTATTTCTCTGATTAAAAAAAAAAATTAATTAAATTTTCTGTTTCTTGAAAAGACTAATCCCAGTTTCTTTTTCTTTTTTTCACACACACGCACATATATATTTCATTTGTATATTCGATGTAAACTTCTACTTTTTCTTTAGAGCCAAGTTTTATTATTAAGAACAAAAACAGACGTTACTGAGGGAAAAATATTTTTACCATCTTCATTTATACAAAAAATTACCATTGTAGAAATGCATAAAGCTAAGCTTCAATTCAATTTTTACGGAAACAAGTATACATTTGCGGATAATAGGAAACTGTACACAGTTGGCGTTTTGTAAATAAAATTAAAATGTTTTAGAAAATCTAAATTTCAGGAAAACCACGTTATTACAAAGTATATATTTTTAAAATTTTCTCTTTGTAATAAAATCAAATTTCGAAGAATAATGTATAATTTATTAGTAAAAATTAAAGCTAAAATTATTTCTTTAAATAAAAAAAAATATATATAATTTATCACCAGATCAATTATACAGGGACTTTCCTTCGTTTACTTTTTTGACTTTCCTTCATATAAGTCACATATTGCGATGTCGCATATTGCGATAATTATAAGTCACATATTGCGATACAGTCTTGCGATTGGTCCAAATTTCGACAATAAGAACCAAAAAAAATATAAAAAAAAGTCCGAAAAAGGATCATAAATGAAAAGATACTATATCAAAGATAATTTTCGATTTTTTTAAAAAACATTTATTGCTATTTAATTTTCTTTTAATTTTTTTTTTTTTTTGGTAATTTTTATGTGGATTGTCACTTATTCTTTTGAGTATGTCCAAAACTATTATTAAGAGCTTAAAATACTTTAATGTGATAAGAATATTCTCTTTTTATATATTAAATAATAATAATAATAATAATGCACTTTTGATAATTCATAAAGCTAAGATTCAATTTTCTATGTACAGGGATGAAAGCTCCGCGATTCAGCTGGCCGTTTGTCACCCCTAAATTTCAATAGTATTCTTCGCCTTACTAATTTTCAGATATTCTGTCATTAATTAAGATTCAGATTACTATTATAATTTAGTGGTGACAATCGGTCTACTGTGGCGCAGCGTTTTCATACCTTCTGTTTAAAGAAACAAATGTATTTGCGGATAGTAGGAAACTACGTCTATAGCTGGCATTTTGGATCTAGAATTTGGATCTAGATTTGTTTTAGAACATCCAAATTTCCCGAAAAAGGTTTTTGTTAGAAATATTTTCTTACTTTAATAACTTTACTAAACTTACATTTTATATAAGATATGTATTATTCGTATATAAATGAATTAAACTATAAATTTTTTATAAGAGGAACATTTTGTGCCAAATTAATTAAACATGAGTATCAGCGTACACTTTCCTTCCTTTTTTCTTTCGATTTTTCTTCACATAGTTCATTTTCTTGCGACTTGAATATATTTCGACTATAAGAACCAAAAATGATATGAAATAACCACATAACAGGAATATAAATGCGGGAGCAAGATCTGTAAGTGTCAGTTTTCTATTACCAGTTTCATATTCCTGAAATAGTGAGGACAATTCCCTTTTGGACAAAAATTCTGCATCACTTTTATATTTTAAGTAAATGCCTGACGCCATTACTTTGTGTACGAATGAATCTAGCAGATCTTTATAACGGAAGCCTTTTCGGACCGCCATTCCATACATACTTTCGGTAAAATGGTCTTCTGAGAAAAAGAAATTTTCATCATCCAGAATGTTAAGAAACATTGTCGGTAAGAGAAGAGCAAGATTCTGCTTTTTACTCTCATTAAGAAAATTGATGAGATAGTTCCCGTAAGATAACTTATTCTTAAAACTGTCTGTTGCGATTGTTGGTAAATGTTCGTGATTTGAGTTCTTCCAGTAATCTACAACACCTGTATCCTGATCGGCAATGCAATGATAATCTCCACGTTCTGCAGCTAAAGCCAACTCTGAAAGATGCTTAATTTTAATGACAGATGGAAATGGAAGAAAAGATAAAAATACGGAATCGTGAGACAAGCAAAGAATCATAGCGCCTAGGACCCAAGAATAGACAAGAAGTTTCTCCACGAGCGACGAAGGTTTTATAAGGGAATTTTGCTTCATCAAGACTGCAAAAACGTGAAAAGAAATCTTGTTGAAAGTATACTTCCTCTTCAATAGGGTATAACTTACTATTGGCATCGCAATTAAAACCGATATTATGGTTAGCCATACAGACAACGAAAATATTTCAAAAATGCCAAAAATATGTGATTTGTATACCGGTTTTCGTGTAACAAAACTAAAATCTCCCAACTCGTATGGGTAAGAAAAATCATTTGTCTCTAAAGCATCATTATCTACATATACTGGAATAACTCCAACATCAATTTGTGAACAATTTATTTTCTTAAATAATCCTCTCAAAGTTGCCATCCGGCAGTCAATATTATTCTTATAAACCATAACAAAATTAATTCTGTCAAAATATTTTGTATACTGTTAAAGGTACTGCATAAGTGCAAATAGTAATCGACCTGTTGGATTTACTTTCGATGACAAAAATGTTATCGTCTCATCATAGGTTGAATTTGGATGGGGTAGATAAGGATGGTATGGTCTATCATATGCAAGCATTATTGTTTTCAGGGATTCCATTTTTTCCATTTAATTCATTAATATTCCAGGAAATATTACTTACAAAACTATTTAATAAAAAAAATATTTTTAATGCTTTTTAATTATTTTTACTATTAGATAATTTGAATAACAGTTCACAACACTCAAAAATGAAAAAAAAAATACCATGTATTTTTGTACTTGTATTTCTTAATGAAAAAAGTAACGATTGGAAAAAAAGTTGCATCTTCTTTATTGTTACTTTCTGTTTTAAGAACAAAGTACAAAAAATTTACCACACTGACTGATGCCTAAAATAAAACATTTTTAATAAATTGAAACAATCAATGTTTTTATTTATTGATTTGAAAATTGTAAACCAAGAAAGCAATTCTTGGATGTAATTTTATCGTTATAATACATTTCTATCATTTGATATTTTTATGTATTTTTATTTTGGGAACAGGACTTTCTTTTATAAACTTGTTTTTAAAGTAATTTTTCATTCCACTTAAATATCACTTTGCTTATAATCTAAATTTGCGTATAATCTAAACGAACTTTCTTTTGTTTTTAATTATTACAGCTGAGCAAAAGATTACCGATAGTTATGTATAAATTATTTTAAAATATTCTAAAATGGAGTTCTGAATTTAAGTACAATAATTATTCACCAATTCTTTTTCATTTCAGTTCATTAAAATATAATTCAAGTGAGTTAGTTTTTTAAAAGTATTATCTTTCGTAGATTTGTAAATCTCTTTATATAAAAAATCAGTTTACCTTCGAACTCTGTCTATCTTTTCTGTACATTAGAACACTGATTTACATATACAATACTCTGCGATGATCATGGATCAATGTATTTCGTACAGCAGTTGGATTTCTCCAGATACGTTTGATAAGATTCAGCTAATGTAGTAAAAATTTAGACAGGATTAAAGAAACAGGATTAAAAGGATTACAGGAAAAATAATGAATCGAAAAAATTTGCATTATCTTTCTTGTTAATATCTGTTTTAAGATCAATCTATGATGATGTATTACATTGACTGACGACGCATATATATAAGTTTTAATAAATAGAAAACCATGAACGTTTCTTTTATAAATCTGAAAATACTAAAACAAGAACGTGATTCTTGGAGGTAATATCTTTATTATAATATATATATATATATCATGGTTTATTCAAATTTATATATTTTTATGAACTGGACTGCGTTTTCATTCTTTTGAAATCGTCGTTTTGCTTATAATTTATTCATTATAATCAAAATCGGACTTCTTTTGTAATGAATTATTTGAACAAAAAACACAGAAGTAATAATTATGCAGAAAATAATTCAAAAACTTTCTTTTGTGTTTCGTTATCCAAGAATAATAAAACTCCAATGATGCATAAATAATTTGAAAATATTTCAATATGTAGTTCGGGAGTTCAGTATGAAACTCTTTACCAATCTCCCATTTCAATCCATTAAAATATAAATTAAGTGGATTAACTTTTAAAAAGTACCATCCTTCATAGAGTTTCAAATCTTTATACATTAAAGTAGCATAGAATGAAAGCAACCAGTTACCTTCGAACACCACATTAACTTTTATGCACTGATGTTTCTATATATTACGGGACGGTTTTCTCTGCCATGTTAATGCATAAATATATTTTGACCTGGAATAACATTTCTTCAGATACGTTTTATAGTATTCAGTTAATATAGAGTTGACGATCATAAAGTTGACGCAGGAACCTGATGGTACTGAAATTGAAACAAAAATGTTATTGTGATAAATTTTCGATTTTACAAAACTGTTTCTTTATAATTATAATTAGCTTAATACTTTATCGAAAACACCTTTTATTAAGCTAATTGCTGTTAATAAGTATACCATTGCATCTAACACTCTTCTGACTATCACATTTTCCTTCGCGTCAGTAATCGATATAGAGTTTATTTCAATAATGGAACATGCATGTTCGTAGCTAAGATTTTATTTGGTATTTTGCGAGAACATGATTTTAAAAGTTTGAAAAATTATTTTTGCACTTGTCGATAGTTCGGAAAAAACTCAGAGTTTAACAACTTCCATAACGTACACATTTTTACATGTTAAAGAAAACTTTCCGAAAAAGTTGGTGACAACTTTTTTTCTTCAAGAACACTGTTTGCATGCGTACCATGCACAGCTTCACAATGATGCACTCGATAGGAAAGTAAAATATTTCTTTTTTTTTCATCTCAATAAAATGATTTGTAATTTAAAAAAATGTTTAAAAATTTAGAAATGAATACTAACACTAGAACTACCTCGATCCGTCATTTTGACGGTTACCAAATGAATATATTCCGATTCGAACCAGAAATTTCTTTTTAAAATAAATTAAATATAAAACTCACAGAAATACATTAAATGAATAAGTTAAGTAGTTTTAAATAAAATTTCTGGTGTGAAATAGTTTTCAAAAACTTGAGTAAAATTTCCGGTAGTTCTAGTGTTAAGATATGTCTAAAAGCGACAATGTTCATTTTCATTTACAATTTAGATCCAAATTTTGTGAGGAGCTTTAGATTATTATAACTATATTGCATTTCCTTTTAAAGTCGCACTAAAGCGAGCGTAACAATCGCTAGAAAAATTGCACAAACTTGTATTTTAGATTTTCATGTACTGTAACAAGTGCTACAAGTATGTCTATGAAATTCTACATCTTTAGTTCAAAAATATTTTGTGACTCGGCACCTGAGCAGCACAGAGAAATTATTACAGCCTAAATTATTACATGTTACTATGGCATTATTTGATTAAGGGGATTTTGAACACGACGGAATGATGCGTGGAGTGGGGGTCTTTCTAGAAGGAAGGGGGTTTCATCCGAAGAAAAGCACCCTGAAACCCGGACATCCAACTCAACCGCGAAAGATGTTTCGCACCCGGGCTTACAATGTTATGTAAAATTAAGTCCACGCTGCAAATACGCATGCATTCACTGCTTTTATAAATAGTATTATTTTATTAATAAACGTGAATCAAAATATAAGCAACAACGGCCACATTCTCATCCTGCGTAATTACCGTCACAAAATATTCTTTAATTAAAGATGTAGAGACTAGGAGTGATTTGTGAATGAAAATGTCAGAGTTAATAAGATATGAATTGATATCGATTTTTAAAAGCAAAGGGATTGGTGTTTTACCGCATTTTCAGAAGAAAAAGAAAAATACAATGTCTGTAAATTTGACTATCTCGTTTACGGTGAAAAGATTTGTCCGAATTGTTCGATTTCAACGCCGCTTCCAAAGTTATTGTTATTTGTAAAAAAGAAATCGTTTTCCTATTTTGATGTTACTAAGAGTAGCTGCAAAAATAAATCTCATATGGCAATTATCGACGGTTATCTTGACAGACTATATTTTGACTAATTCATTTTCACAGACTCGAAAATGCGTTTTCAGCTCACAAAAAGTTTTGCATACGTTTCTTATTCACAGCGACGCGTGTAGAGGTTCAACGGTTCAACATTCTTTCTCTGTAGGCCAGGCGCATAAAAAGAATATACTATTAATTAGATCTAACCGTCACTCATAATCCTTGCTCCGTCCAAATTCCACTTCGCCAAACTTATGTGCTCGTCATTGGTTTTTAATCTGTCTGTGATTCATTCAGCTCTAAGACTTGCTCATCTTCACTTGTGGAACACTCCGGTGCTATGTAAAATTTCTAACCATAGTGCATTTACTTTACAACAGAATAACAAGTGGGTAAGTGTGACCGAAGATCGCACAAAGAGTTTCGTTTAATATTCCTTTCAAAACGCTTTATCCTTCTTCTAATAAATCCAAATAAATTCCATTTTCCGGAAAAAAAGTCATTTTTTTTTTTATAAAGTAAAAATTTACCGGTATATTTTTCTCGTTTTTTCGAAAATCTGAACCGGTCCCGCTATTATACTCTTCATAATAATATCTGTCATGTGGACTAAATGCGATATTAAAAAAAATCAACTTCGAAATTAAACATGTTGTACAGAGACCTTCAAAATGTTATACGTCAGATTAATTTTCTTTTTAATTCTCTAATGACGTCATATCAAACTGCTTTCTGTATTTACACATACTCATATTCCTTGTATTATTGAGAAATGATTGAAAATTTACGTTTTATGATCAATAGGACGTCCTATTAATCTTTTTGTCAATTGATGAAACTTTTTATTTCATTTTCATTTTTCACGTGGAAATCTTTTAATAAAAAATGAATTACTGTACACTCTTAATTCAAAAGAATGAATTATTCACTCAATAAAAGAACGTAATATTTAGGGGGGATATTCATTCCTTCTGAGTACCGACTTTCTCAAAAAGGAACGCTTTCCGAAAATAACTGGTTTGATAAATCATCTGCATTGGAGCTATATGCAAAAATACTCCGGTTTTGAATCGAAGTAGGGAAATACTCTAAAAGGAGTGATTAGAGAACTTTCCTATTGGTTGTAATTCTGTCATGTGATAGTTGCTTTGGCGGGGGATCCAGTTTGAAAAGTGATGGCTTCGGGATTCGGCGTCTTGTCAGGCATAAATAAGCATGATGGCCTTGTCACTGCTCATCGTTAAAATTACGTTTTGTTAAATTAGTGCTACTCTGAAACATATAAGTTCATTAGTATTTTTATTTCATGGATTTAAAAATGGGGTAGACATGTCACGTCCGCAGAAGCAAGAATAATTATAATAAAGAATAGAAGAAATTTACATTTCATTTCCCCCAGAAAAAAAAGCAAGATGGCCACTAGCCATACCAGAAAAAGTTCTCTCTCCTAAGGTACATTTTTATTTTATCGTTCGTATAATGATATTTCTTGTTCTATTTTTACATCGTATATATAATTTTGGCATTATTTTACGTTGTTACTATTAAACATGAAACATTAGTTTCTTTAATTATCGTTTTTTGTTTTATTAATATAAATAAAATACACTCAAAAATGTTTTCTGGGTGTCATATTATGATTTCGTACAATTAATTTTGAAAAAATTAAAGTGATTTATTATAATTAATAAAATACTCTTGAAAATATAGTTTTATCGCATTCAAACTGTATACTAATTACTTTAATTCAGATTTACTTTATGTAAACAAATATTATTTGCTGTTTATATTACTATTTATTAATATATATTGCTCATGACACGGATAAATATTAGTGGAACACAGAACTCATGATATTAAAAACATTATTTTTTTAACTAGGATATATGTTCTATTTTTTCTTAAAATATTTCCAGTACGTACAAGTATTTATTAGAATCCGTTAATTTATCCAATGTACTCTAAAATATTACTTTTACACTTAAGCATTTGTAAATATACGTTTATATAAGAACTAGAAAATAATCGCATTCCCCTGATAATAGTAAACTTTATATTGTGAATTATGCACATCTATATTTTATTTATTTGTTTTCGAATTTACATACTATTATGTAAATAGTACGAAATGTGAAATATAATTTTAAAAATTGACAGAAAATATTAATAAAAAATGTTGTTAATTTAATTTTTGGCACAACTAACTTTAACTTAAATATGTATATATATGATTTTTTGAATTGTTATTTTTTGTGTTATAAGTTATGCATATTCAAAAGTTTAACTTCACTAACAACATTTATCTCAGATTGCTATTTCTACTCGCTTCAGTATTTCATACTACATTGCATAATATTATGTAAATTCCAAAACACATAAAGTATAGATGTGCACCTTTGTATACATAATAAATACTTGAACATAATAAATACTTGTATTGATTAAATATTTTAAAAAACATAGAACGTATATCCTAAATTTAAAACGCATAAAAACATGTTTTTATTATTATGGATTCTGTGTTCTACAAATATTTTTCTATGCCATGAGTAAAATATATTAATATATAATAATATAAGAAATAATTAAAGAAATTCATATTTTTATAGTTAAAAGAATAACGTTAAGTAATGCTAAAATTATATATACAATGTAAAAGTACAAGAAATAATTTTATTATAAGAAAGATAAAGTAAAAACAGCGAATCTAATAATATTGTTTTAGGAAAAAAATCTTGTCAATATATGTATAATCAGATTTTTTTTTTTTTTTTTTTTTTTTTTAATCCCTAATGTTAAAAATTTTATGAAATCTCTTCTAAAATTTATCTTCAATTATGTTATTTATGCATATTAAAATGCAAAGCTAAGGCAAAAAAAACTACCTACAACAAAGCTAGTTAAAAAAAAAAAATCATTCCTTTTGTATTAAATAATGTTAGAAAAAAAGAAAAGTAATTTCTCAAAATAAGAGTGAAATCACACATTTTGCCTATTAATTTAGTCGAAAAAAGAGTGAAAATGACTTATCAAAAAGGAATGGAAATAACTACTCCGCAAAAAGGATGAAATTCACTCCTATAGGATAAGTGCATTTTTAATACTGGAAAGGAGTGAAAAATTACTCCGTCTGAGTTAAAATCGCTGGATTTTTTTAAGAGAGTAGAAAGAATTTTAGTGTGGATTTTTAATGGTTGGCAACTGCTATAACGAAAAATGTTTAAATTGAATAGGAAAAGGCTGTTAGAATTTTTGGTTTTTTATCTCTCTCTATTAAAATAATATGTTTTTTTTTTTTTTTTTTCAAATTTTATTATTTTGAGCTTCATAATAGGTATTTAGCTATGAGTACACAAAATTTCATGACTGTAAGTTACATAGTTTCTGAGAACCGGCTCTGTGATGGACAGACAATGAAGCGGGAGTAATAAGGTATCGCGAGATGAAGGAAACCCTAAAAAGAACGACTTTTGCTAGCTAGAGATGTCTCTCCTTATTATGTCTTTCCTTTAACTACAACCTGGGTGTATCTCCACGTTATGAGAACGGATCTAAAAAAAAGTAAAATTTCAAAATATTCCAGATTGCACGAGAACACCATAGTTGGAAAGTGTTAAAAAGACACATGCTCCTTAATCTACGAAAATACACAATACCGTCATTCGAATTACATTTGTAAATATATATACTGGTAAAAATTAGTTCAGTTGAGAAGCGCGTAGCACAGTTTAAAATTCCAGCTATTTCCGTCACTAAACGGAAATTTACTCGAGAGCTTTTGTGCTGCCCTGTATACGATCTATAGAATTTATACACACCAAGTAATAGGCAAAAAAATAGTTAAATCTAGTAACGCGTTCCGCAACTGAAAACACGCTTAATTCAATTATTGTTAATAGACAGTATTTTAATGACGAATACTTTTGTATATCTCAGTCAATGAAAAAGGACTGCTATACACACCCTATTCTATAGTAAGCCTCTTGTAGTGCAGTTCAGTGATATATAACAATTTCAATATGTTTGAAATAGTGTAATATCATTAAAATACCGGGTGACTATAATTAAAGTTACGATTTCAAAAATCGATAATTTTAAAACTACTGGTCAGAATGACTTGATATTTTAGCAGAACAATCGTGAGGCAATGGAATTTTGTTTGGCGAAGGAAAAAAATAGTTCCAAATTGTGCCGATAGATGGCGTTGTCAGGGTAATGTCAGGGGAAAGACCAAAAACGTATTCTTGAACCGTTTCCGGCGCGGAGTAAATTTGTTTACAAAATGATGAAATAATAGACTGACACCGGAATTTACAAACGAATCCATTAGTAAAAAGAAACTTGCTTATTTTTCTGGTTCTTATTAAAAGGAAAATTTTAATTAAATACCGGGTGATTATAATTAAAGTTACGATTTCAAAAATCGATAATTTTAATTAAAACTACTGGTCAGATTGACTTGATATTTTAGCAGAACAATCGTGAGGCAATGGAATTTTGTTTGGCGAAGGAAAAAAAAGTTTCAAAATGTGCCCATAGATGGCGCTGTCTGGGTTCACATTGTCTGAAGATATGCAAATTACTAATACGTGACATGCGCACCGCAGACATAGCAACCATAAAAATGCAGAGCAGCAGCTCTTTGCCTGAATGCTTCATCATGACTCTGGCTATGAAGGATCGCGCTCTGCCCTTGAAGCTTTTTTATAAGAACGATGACTGTGCACTTACAGCTATTAGGAAGTTTCGGACATTAAAATCCATAAAAAAAAGGTCCAATAACAACAAATGGTCTGCAAAAAATGATTGCTAAATTCGAAGAGACCGGTTCATTTGACGTTAAACGGGGTAGAGGAAGGAAACCAGTTTCAGCTGCGGCAGTGGAAGATGTGGCTACAGCATTACAGGAACATACTGACAGTGATGCTGGAATCAGCAGTGCAAGGGGGATTGGCCGAATGCTGGATATGCCGAACAGCACGGTGCGTAAAGTCCTACGGAACGTCTTACGCTGTTATACGTACAAGATAACTCATGTGCAGGAGTGGCTACCTGCTGACCTGGAAGCACGTCAATCTTTTGCACTACAATTTCTTGCCCGGATGGAAGTGGACAACGGATGGCCATGGAACATTCTGTGGTCTGACGAAGCGCACTTTCATTTGCAAGGTTCTGTAAATACGCAAAATTGCAGGATATGGGCGACCGAGAATCCGTCTCAGCTACAGCCATTACCTCTTCAGTCTGAAAAGGTCACTGTGTGGTGCGGAATAACGGCAGCGTTTATCGTCGGTCCATTTTTCTTCGAGGAGATCACACCTGCGGGTCCCGTTACCTGCACAGTTACTGGCAAGCGGTATGAAGCACTTTTGCGTAACCATGTTCTTCCGGCACTTCAACAGCGTCAGTGTGTGGATCGCATAATATTCATGCAAGATGGCGCTCCTCCGCACATTGCTACTACTGTGAAGCAGCTACTGAGTGATAATTTCGGAGATGATAGGATCATAAGCCGCCATTCTCCAACAACGTGGCCGCCACGTTCCCCCGACTTAAACCCGTGTGATTTCTGGCTTTGGGGGTACCTGAAGAATGTTGTTTATAGCGGGCGGATTCAGAATCTAGCCGACTTGAAGGCAAGCATCACACAACACACCCATTGCATTAGTACAGATACCCTCCGATCTGTTGTGGAGCATGCCGTTTTGCGCTTCCAATTAGTAGCGGAACAAGGCGGAGGGCATATTGAGCAACTTATGCCTTAATAATCAGTAAGGTGTTTGTTCCATGAAGCTCTTTTTTTTTTCATTTTTTGTCATTATCGCTGTCGTCGCTGTAAACACGTAGTCTTGTCTTTTCGCTAATAAATTTTTAGTAAATCTCTGAACTCTATTTTTTTCCTTTTGGCAACATCATTCCTATGTTTAACCCTTTAACGGGCGGTGGTCACAAAAAAGGACACCCAATTTTAATTCTAAACCTGACAAACGGCACCAAGAATATTTAATTAAAATTTTCCTTTCATAAAGAACCAGAAAATAAGCAAGTTTTTTTTTACTAATGGATTCGTTTGTAAATTCCGGTGTCAGTCTATTATTTCATCATTTTGCAAACAAATTTACACCGCGCCGGAAAGGGTTCAAGAATACATTTTTGGTCTTTCCCCTGACATTACCCTGACAACGCCATCTATCGGCACAATTTGGAACTATTTTTTTTCCTTCGCCAAACAAAATTCCATTGCCTCACGATTTTTCTGCTAAAATATCAAGTCATTCTGACCAGTAGTTTTAAAATTATCGATTTTTGAAATCGTAACTTTAATTATAATCACCCGGTATTTCTGTATAATAATAATCTTTAATAAATATTGTGCAAAAGATGTAATCAAACACTTAATGTATGAAATGTGATATATAATATTGATAATAACTTAAATAAAATATTTAAAATAAACATTTTTGGAAAATGTCCCATTCATCTTCCATCTCCCCTAACTATTTAAATAAAAGGTTATCGCTTATGATGTATTCGAAAAAAATATGTTCTATTCAGCTTGAATATTTCGTGTCGTTAAGAATCGTTTATTTCCATATCTTCATCACTTTTTGGGAAATCACCAAAATATCTGTACCATTAAGTGATGAGTTTAGTTGTGTGGATGTGGAGGGGGAGGAGGGGAGGGGCTACATCACTGTCATGCTCCCCTCCCGTGGACAAATGCCTGATTTGATTTCTGGTACCGAAAAAAAGAACAATAAAGTTCGAGGATAACAATAAAAACAGTTTTATTTGTTCCTATTTTTAAGCTGAAATATAAAGCAAACATTGAAGATCATTGCATTTTATGCAACCAAATATACAAATGTTTTTAAGTAATCTTCTCTAAATAAGCATATAAACGCAATCTAAGCCAATTTTCTGAAATTGCCATTTTTCATAACTTTACCATTTGTTTAATTACACGAAAAACTAAATGTCAAGTTTTTAAATTTTTCGCAGCGCTTGTTACGCTGTGTTACGGTAGAGTTTAATGCGAGTTACAAACAAAATAGGTTATATAGCAATAATAATCTGAAAACACTTTCCCAAATTGTGGATGTAATTTGTAAATGGGACTGAAGAACGTCGCTTTTAGACATGATTAAATATCGATTTATAAAATACAAATTTAAATAACAAATCGTTGCATTCATATGAAGAATGATAAATAGTATATTACAGTAAAAACGAGTATATCACAGTGTGTTTATACATGGTTTGGCGGCAAACAGGTTTCTGGAACAGGAAAAAGATGACATGCACTTTTTCTTAAAATATTATATATAAGATACAGAAATGTGTATGTTATCGGCGTTATTCAATTCAAATTTTGATGGATTTATAACCATCTCAGATATCATTAACTGATTTCAAAACAGGAAGCAGTTCAAGGACATAAACATTTGAGCACGCAAATAAATACATTAAGTGACAATAAATCATTCTATAATGAACAAACTTTTCTATTTTAGACAAATCATCCTACTCAAGATAAACAATGATATTAATATGTGAAATATGTTCGCGAAATTAGTTTTAATATCAACCCACGCATGCTGCAGCTGTCTGACGTCATCAAAAGAACACTGATTCAAAAAAACTCTTTTTTATTATTAAGTTAGTTGCCCTTTTTATCTCAATAGAGAAAGATGTAATAATTTTAATCTGTTGCTGCAAAAGGCAGCTGTATGTAAAATGTTACTTGAAATTATTAAGTCAAAATTTTAATATAATTATCTATAACAAAAGTGATCAGTCTCAGGTGTGGACTCAATATAAATAATATACTTCATTAACCAACATTTATGTTTTTAACACTTTAGTATCGTTATAAATGGATTAACGCAGTTAAAAATGTGCACCAACCAGAAGCACGAGGAATACTGATGCTGAAGAAAGATAAAGGTAAGAAATTACCTATATTATTATATTAATTGTGTTTTCATGGCCAGAATTATTATTTATTTATCTAAGTATCAGCGCGCGTAACCTACAGCGTAGAGCAGAGGCGGCTTTTTTGCCAACAGTCGATTACGAGACTGAGAAAGTCTCATATTTTAGTAGATAAATAATATTTGTGAAAAAAAAAAACTACTGGCCATAGATGTGTGCACATTAAAATGAAATTGAAAATTATTGAAAATATAGTTAATTATTTGATGATGAAATAAATATTGTGCATTTTTTGTTGATATATATGAAAAGTTAAACAATTGAAGAAAACTAGATATATATAAGAAGTTTTATATAAAATAATAAAAGAGCAATTCCTCTTTAATAACAAAACTTAAATAACTAGTAAAATGGCCGCATCACGTGAGATACAGCTTGTAGAAAAACTTAACGCAAGTAATTACAGCAATTGGAAATTTAAAACTGAAATGTTACTGATTAGAGAAGATTTATTCAACGTAATAACCGAAGATAGGCCCACGCCAGTCACAACTGATTGGGAAAAGAAAGACAGGAAGGCAAGAGCCATAATTAACCTATCAATTGACGATTCACAAATTGTTCATGTTAAGGGGCTTAACACAGCTAGAGACACTTGGAACGCGCTTAAAACCATACACGAACGGGCGAACCTCTCTAGTAAATTATTTTTGTTAAGAAAGCTCTATGGAGCCAAGCTCCAAGAAAACGGAAACTTAATCAAACACATAACATACATTCTAGAATTAATTGACAAACTTTCAGCGATCGGGGAAACAATTAGCGACTCCCATCTTTCAGCTTTATTGCTGTGTTCGCTACCCCCTAGTTATAATACGTTAATTACTGCCCTTGAATCGCGAAATGAGGACGAGCTCACACCACAATTTATTAGAAGTAAATTAACAGATGAGTACAACAGAAGGGTTGAAAACACAGACCAGGGTGAAAATTCATCAAAAGCGTTTAAAACGCAGAAAATATTTCCTAATGATAACTTTAAAAAAGATAAACAGTGCACGTATTGCAAATTGAAAAATCACACGTACAGAGAATGTTGGCATTTGAAAAATCGAAACAATCACCCAAATACACAAAAACAACAAACATACAAAAATAAATATTACTCATCATCGTTGTGTTATCAACAATCGGATAACCAGATAGGAAACACTGACCGCGAATCAGTAAACACGAGAAATTATAGAACGGAAACAAAACCAGATAAAGGCAGCGACGCAGCCTTTCTAATAGACAAAGCAGGAAAACAAACCTGGATTATCGATTCTGGTTCATCTTCACATATCCTAAACAATAAAAATGAGTTCACTAAGTTAAATGACACAGAAAAAACAGCCGTCATAATTGCCAACGGAAAAACTCTAAACTCGTTAGGTACCGGAGAAACTACATTCACGACAAAAACATCCGATGGAGGCATAAATAAAATTACGTTAAAAGAAGTGTTATATGTACCGGAGCTAGAATCTAATTTAATTTCAGTTAGTAAAGCCACAACGAATGGATATAAATTATTATTTGATAAAGATAAATGCACGCTGTCACGAAATGGGAAAATCTATTTGGAGGCAAAAATGAAAAATAACCTATACGAAGTTGAATTATTAGAAAATGCAGATAGGAATATAGTATATATGGCACATGAATGCAAAAGTAAAGACTGCCTGGAACTTTGGCACAAACGCCTAGGGCATAGAAATTATAATTCCATAAAGGAAATGGTTAAAGACGACTTAGCCTATGGCATAAAATTAAATAATTGCAATCATGGAACAACATGCGAAACATGCATACAAACAAAAACAAGCGATGCTCCCTATCCCAAAACAGTGTATAGAAACAAAACAGGTAGAGTACTCGATCTAGTGCACACGGACGTATGCACAGCGATAGGAACCCCCACAATAGGTGGTAAAACAATGTTCGTAACTTTCATTGACGACTACTCTAGATTTACCGTAATATACTTATTAAAACATAAAGATGAAGTACAGGATAAACTAATCGACTATATAGCTATGGTTCGAAACCAGTTCGGGATATATCCGAAAGCAATAAGATCCGATAACGGGGGAGAGTACATAAATAGAGGGATAGAGGATTACTTAAGAAAAAGGGGCATTAAACATCAATTAACAGTGCCGTATTGTCCGAGCCAAAATGGCATTGCAGAAAGGAAAAATAGGTCGCTATTAGACATGACTAGAAGCCTACTGAGAGAAGCAGATCTGTCACAAAGATTTTGGGGAGAAGCAATTAACACCGCGAATCATTTACAAAATCGCTTACCAACAAAATCGACAAATAAAACCCCATTTGAGCTATGGTTTAATCGCAAACCGAGTTTACACTATTTGCGAACGTTCGGGTGCAAAGCTTACGTATACGTGAATAAACAACATCGAGGAAAATTGGACGACAGGGCTCAGGAAGGGATTTTTGTAGGATACGATAACAACTCAAAGGGATATCGCATATACACAAAACAAAATAAAATTGTAATTGGCAGAACAGTGAAATTCATGGAAAATAGTAAAATTAACCTAAAAGAAAGCAAAGAGACAGAGAACTCATATGACGACAAAAATTACATTGAAACAGAGCTAAACAACACAACCGAAGAACCAACCGAGTCCAAACAACCGACCAATGAACCAAGAAGATCCGAAAGAATGAACAGGGGGGTACCACCAGACAGATATGTCTGTTATGTAAAAAATAATGATACAATAGAACCTAGTAGTTGGAATGAAATACTGGAAATAAATAATCCCAGAGAAAAAGAAAATTGGCTTAAAGCCACACAAGCGGAAATAAATTCGTTGAGAAAACACAATACATGGGAATTAGTGGATCCTCCACCTAACAAAAAGGTTATAGGTTGCAAATGGACATTCAAAAAGAAATTAGACAGTCACGGAAACACTCAAAAGTACAAAGCACGTTTGGTAGCCAAAGGGTTTAGCCAAAAATACGGGGAAAACTATGACGAGACTTTCGCCCCAGTAGTGTCACAAACAACTGTGCGAACTTTTTTGGCAGCAGCCGCATATAAGAAGTTGAACGTGAGACACATAGACATAGACACAGCTTTTCTATACGGTGAGTTAGAAGATGAAGTCTATATGAAACAACCGGAGGGTTACATTGAGAAAAATAAAGAAAACAAAGTCTGCAAATTGAAAAAATCCATCTATGGACTAAAGCAGGCAGCGAGAACTTGGAATAAAAGAATAGAACAATCTTTAAAAAAATTGAATTTCCAACAAAGCACAGCGGACTCATGTCTATACACACGAAAAGAAAACAACATCACCACGTATATAATAATTTACGTATATGACTTATTAATAGGCGGTGAAAACGAATCAATTGAAACAATAATAAAAGCTTTAAAGCAAGAATATGAATTAAAAGACCTTGGGGAAGTATCCCACTATCTAGGCATGGAAATAAGAAAAACCCAAACCGGATACAAATTAAATCAAAGGTTAAAAATAGAAGAACTAGCAAGAAAATTCAACTTAGAAAACGCAAAACCAATAAGCACTCCTATGGATGCCGGTTTTCACAAATTAGAGGACGACGAAAACTTAATGCCTAACAACACAAAATTCAGACAAGCAATAGGATCATTGTTATATATAGGAACCACTACACGTCCAGATATAGCAGTCGCCGTTAACATCCTCAGCAGAAGATGTGAAACTCCACGTTTTAAAGATTGGAACGCTGCGAAACGCGTAATTAGTTATCTAAACATCACAAAAAACCTGAACCTCACATTAAATACAAATCAAGAACCACAACTCATCGGTTTTTCTGACGCTGATTGGGCAGGAGACACAAAAACCAGAAGATCGACTACTGGAAACCTTTTCATGCTGGGAAATAGTCCGATACAATGGTACTCAAAAAGGCAAAATTGCATTGCCTACTCATCGGCAGAAGCTGAATTCGTTTCTGCAGCTAGTGCAGGACAGGAAATTGCATGGCTAATAAAACTATTAGCAGACCTGGACTTACAGCAAAATTTACCAGTAAAACTGTACGAAGACAACCAGAGCTGCATCAAGATGGTGGAGAACGAAAAATTCTCAAAGCGAACCAAACATATCGACGTTCGATATCACGCGATAAAAGAAATGAAAGAAGACGGTATACTAGACCTTCGTTACTGCCCAACACAAGACATGACAGCAGACGCCCTGACCAAGCCACTGGGCAAACCACAGTTTGTGAAACATCGAGAATCTATGCAACTATTACATGATGCATCCGAGATGGTTAAGGAAGGGTGATGGATTTATAACCATCTCAGATATCATTAACTGATTTCAAAACAGGAAGCAGTTCAAGGACATAAACATTTGAGCACGCAAATAAATACATTAAGTGACAATAAATCATTCTATAATGAACAAACTTTTCTATTTTAGACAAATCATCCTACTCAAGATAAACAATGATATTAATATGTGAAATATGTTCGCGAAATTAGTTTTAATATCAACCCACGCATGCTGCAGCTGTCTGACGTCATCAAAAGAACACTGATTCAAAAAAACTCTTTTTTATTATTAAGTTAGTTGCCCTTTTTATCTCAATAGAGAAAGATGTAATAATTTTAATCTGTTGCTGCAAAAGGCAGCTGTATGTAAAATGTTACTTGAAATTATTAAGTCAAAATTTTAATATAATTATCTATAACAAAAGTGATCAGTCTCAGGTGTGGACTCAATATAAATAATATACTTCATTAACCAACATTTATGTTTTTAACACTTTAGTATCGTTATAAATGGATTAACGCAGTTAAAAATGTGCACCAACCAGAAGCACGAGGAATACTGATGCTGAAGAAAGATAAAGGTAAGAAATTACCTATATTATTATATTAATTGTGTTTTCATGGCCAGAATTATTATTTATTTATCTAAGTATCAGCGCGCGTAACCTACAGCGTAGAGCAGAGGCGGCTTTTTTGCCAACAGTCGATTACGAGACTGAGAAAGTCTCATATTTTAGTAGATAAATAATATTTGTGAAAAAAAAAACTACTGGCCATAGATGTGTGCACATTAAAATGAAATTGAAAATTATTGAAAATATAGTTAATTATTTGATGATGAAATAAATATTGTGCATTTTTTGTTGATATATATGAAAAGTTAAACAATTGAAGAAAACTAGATATATATAAGAAGTTTTATATAAAATAATAAAAGAGCAATTCCTCTTTAATAACAAAACTTAAATAACTAGTAAAATGGCCGCATCACGTGAGATACAGCTTGTAGAAAAACTTAACGCAAGTAATTACAGCAATTGGAAATTTAAAACTGAAATGTTACTGATTAGAGAAGATTTATTCAACGTAATAACCGAAGATAGGCCCACGCCAGTCACAACTGATTGGGAAAAGAAAGACAGGAAGGCAAGAGCCATAATTAACCTATCAATTGACGATTCACAAATTGTTCATGTTAAGGGGCTTAACACAGCTAGAGACACTTGGAACGCGCTTAAAACCATACACGAACGGGCGAACCTCTCTAGTAAATTATTTTTGTTAAGAAAGCTCTATGGAGCCAAGCTCCAAGAAAACGGAAACTTAATCAAACACATAACATACATTCTAGAATTAATTGACAAACTTTCAGCGATCGGGGAAACAATTAGCGACTCCCATCTTTCAGCTTTATTGCTGTGTTCGCTACCCCCTAGTTATAATACGTTAATTACTGCCCTTGAATCGCGAAATGAGGACGAGCTCACACCACAATTTATTAGAAGTAAATTAACAGATGAGTACAACAGAAGGGTTGAAAACACAGACCAGGGTGAAAATTCATCAAAAGCGTTTAAAACGCAGAAAAGATTTCCTAATGATAACTTTAAAAAAGATAAACAGTGCACGTATTGCAAATTGAAAAATCACACGTACAGAGAATGTTGGCATTTGAAAAATCGAAACAATCACCCAAATACACAAAAACAACAAACATACAAAAATAAATATTACTCATCATCGTTGTGTTATCAACAATCGGATAACCAGATAGGAAACACTGACCGCGAATCAGTAAACACGAGAAATTATAGAACGGAAACAAAACCAGATAAAGGCAGCGACGCAGCCTTTCTAATAGACAAAGCAGGAAAACAAACCTGGATTATCGATTCTGGTTCATCTTCACATATCCTAAACAATAAAAATGAGTTCACTAAGTTAAATGACACAGAAAAAACAGCCGTCATAATTGCCAACGGAAAAACTCTAAACTCGTTAGGTACCGGAGAAACTACATTCACGACAAAAACATCCGATGGAGGCATAAATAAAATTACGTTAAAAGAAGTGTTATATGTACCGGAGCTAGAATCTAATTTAATTTCAGTTAGTAAAGCCACAACGAATGGATATAAATTATTATTTGATAAAGATAAATGCACGCTGTCACGAAATGGGAAAATCTATTTGGAGGCAAAAATGAAAAATAACCTATACGAAGTTGAATTATTAGAAAATGCAGATAGGAATATAGTATATATGGCACATGAATGCAAAAGTAAAGACTGCCTGGAACTTTGGCACAAACGCCTAGGGCATAGAAATTATAATTCCATAAAGGAAATGGTTAAAGACGACTTAGCCTATGGCATAAAATTAAATAATTGCAATCATGGAACAACATGCGAAACATGCATACAAACAAAAACAAGCGATGCTCCCTATCCCAAAACAGTGTATAGAAACAAAACAGGTAGAGTACTCGATCTAGTGCACACGGACGTATGCACAGCGATAGGAACCCCCACAATAGGTGGTAAAACAATGTTCGTAACTTTCATTGACGACTACTCTAGATTTACCGTAATATACTTATTAAAACATAAAGATGAAGTACAGGATAAACTAATCGACTATATAGCTATGGTTCGAAACCAGTTCGGGATATATCCGAAAGCAATAAGATCCGATAACGGGGGAGAGTACATAAATAGAGGGATAGAGGATTACTTAAGAAAAAGGGGCATTAAACATCAATTAACAGTGCCGTATTGTCCGAGCCAAAATGGCATTGCAGAAAGGAAAAATAGGTCGCTATTAGACATGACTAGAAGCCTACTGAGAGAAGCAGATCTGTCACAAAGATTTTGGGGAGAAGCAATTAACACCGCGAATCATTTACAAAATCGCTTACCAACAAAATCGACAAATAAAACCCCATTTGAGCTATGGTTTAATCGCAAACCGAGTTTACACTATTTGCGAACGTTCGGGTGCAAAGCTTACGTATACGTGAATAAACAACATCGAGGAAAATTGGACGACAGGGCTCAGGAAGGGATTTTTGTAGGATACGATAACAACTCAAAGGGATATCGCATATACACAAAACAAAATAAAATTGTAATTGGCAGAACAGTGAAATTCATGGAAAATAGTAAAATTAACCTAAAAGAAAGCAAAGAGACAGAGAACTCATATGACGACAAAAATTACATTGAAACAGAGCTAAACAACACAACCGAAGAACCAACCGAGTCCAAACAACCGACCAATGAACCAAGAAGATCCGAAAGAATGAACAGGGGGGTACCACCAGACAGATATGTCTGTTATGTAAAAAATAATGATACAATAGAACCTAGTAGTTGGAATGAAATACTGGAAATAAATAATCCCAGAGAAAAAGAAAATTGGCTTAAAGCCACACAAGCGGAAATAAATTCGTTGAGAAAACACAATACATGGGAATTAGTGGATCCTCCACCTAACAAAAAGGTTATAGGTTGCAAATGGACATTCAAAAAGAAATTAGACAGTCACGGAAACACTCAAAAGTACAAAGCACGTTTGGTAGCCAAAGGGTTTAGCCAAAAATACGGGGAAAACTATGACGAGACTTTCGCCCCAGTAGTGTCACAAACAACTGTGCGAACTTTTTTGGCAGCAGCCGCATATAAGAAGTTGAACGTGAGACACATAGACATAGACACAGCTTTTCTATACGGTGAGTTAGAAGATGAAGTCTATATGAAACAACCGGAGGGTTACATTGAGAAAAATAAAGAAAACAAAGTCTGCAAATTGAAAAAATCCATCTATGGACTAAAGCAGGCAGCGAGAACTTGGAATAAAAGAATAGAACAATCTTTAAAAAAATTGAATTTCCAACAAAGCACAGCGGACTCATGTCTATACACACGAAAAGAAAACAACATCACCACGTATATAATAATTTACGTATATGACTTATTAATAGGCGGTGAAAACGAATCAATTGAAACAATAATAAAAGCTTTAAAGCAAGAATATGAATTAAAAGACCTTGGGGAAGTATCCCACTATCTAGGCATGGAAATAAGAAAAACCCAAACCGGATACAAATTAAATCAAAGGTTAAAAATAGAAGAACTAGCAAGAAAATTCAACTTAGAAAACGCAAAACCAATAAGCACTCCTATGGATGCCGGTTTTCACAAATTAGAGGACGACGAAAACTTAATGCCTAACAACACAAAATTCAGACAAGCAATAGGATCATTGTTATATATAGGAACCACTACACGTCCAGATATAGCAGTCGCCGTTAACATCCTCAGCAGAAGATGTGAAACTCCACGTTTTAAAGATTGGAACGCTGCGAAACGCGTAATTAGTTATCTAAACATCACAAAAAACCTGAACCTCACATTAAATACAAATCAAGAACCACAACTCATCGGTTTTTCTGACGCTGATTGGGCAGGAGACACAAAAACCAGAAGATCGACTACTGGAAACCTTTTCATGCTGGGAAATAGTCCGATACAATGGTACTCAAAAAGGCAAAATTGCATTGCCTACTCATCGGCAGAAGCTGAATTCGTTTCTGCAGCTAGTGCAGGACAGGAAATTGCATGGCTAATAAAACTATTAGCAGACCTGGACTTACAGCAAAATTTACCAGTAAAACTGTACGAAGACAACCAGAGCTGCATCAAGATGGTGGAGAACGAAAAATTCTCAAAGCGAACCAAACATATCGACGTTCGATATCACGCGATAAAAGAAATGAAAGAAGACGGTATACTAGACCTTCGTTACTGCCCAACACAAGACATGACAGCAGACGCCCTGACCAAGCCACTGGGCAAACCACAGTTTGTGAAACATCGAGAATCTATGCAACTATTACATGATGCATCCGAGATGGTTAAGGAAGGGTGATGGATTTATAACCATCTCAGATATCATTAACTGATTTCAAAACAGGAAGCAGTTCAAGGACATAAACATTTGAGCACGCAAATAAATACATTAAGTGACAATAAATCATTCTATAATGAACAAACTTTTCTATTTTAGACAAATCATCCTACTCAAGATAAACAATGATATTAATATGTGAAATATGTTCGCGAAATTAGTTTTAATATCAACCCACGCATGCTGCAGCTGTCTGACGTCATCAAAAGAACACTGATTCAAAAAAACTCTTTTTTATTATTAAGTTAGTTGCCCTTTTTATCTCAATAGAGAAAGATGTAATAATTTTAATCTGTTGCTGCAAAAGGCAGCTGTATGTAAAATGTTACTTGAAATTATTAAGTCAAAATTTTAATATAATTATCTATAACAAAAGTGATCAGTCTCAGGTGTGGACTCAATATAAATAATATACTTCATTAACCAACATTTATGTTTTTAACACTTTAGTATCGTTATAAATGGATTAACGCAGTTAAAAATGTGCACCAACCAGAAGCACGAGGAATACTGATGCTGAAGAAAGATAAAGGTAAGAAATTACCTATATTATTATATTAATTGTGTTTTCATGGCCAGAATTATTATTTATTTATCTAAGTATCAGCGCGCGTAACCTACAGCGTAGAGCAGAGGCGGCTTTTTTGCCAACAAATTTTTTTCTGAGCAATTTGGAAGTACAAAATCAACGTTTGAAATTGTTAAATTTATATTTTCGCAAAATATTATTTACGAACACGTATAATTCCTTATTGGTATATGATTCCTTATCTACAACACATATGTGCATAAAATATTTATACAGTATTCAAAGGTATGCTTTCATCTCATACTTTTTTTCTTTTAATAAAAATATCTACAAATCTTTGAAAGATGGTACTTTTTAAAAATGAACTAATTTGATTTAAATTTTATTGAAGTGAAATTAAGGAAATCGGTGAATAACTTTATACTTAAATTCAGAACTCTATTTTGTAATATTTTGAAATGATTTATGCATCATTATTGATCCTGTTTAGATTCAATAATTAAATACAAAAGAAAGTTGGATTAGATTATATTCTATTAGTTTTAAGAAAAATGACTTCTTCAATAGAATGAAAAATGATTTGAAAACAACATTATAAATATAATTACACAAAAAAAAAATCTGGAATATCAGATGACAGATTTGTATAATAAGAATAGCTTTCATATTTTATTATTTTCAGGCAAATAAATAAAAACATTTAAAGTTTTAAATTTATTAAGACTGATTTTTATGCATCAATCAACGTGATAAATTTTTGTACATTGTTCTTAAAACACAAAATAACAATAAAGAGGATGCATTTTTTTTCAATCATTAGTTTTCCAGTAAGAATTAAAAATATAAATAACCATTGTGTATTTTTTAATTACATTTGAAAATTATTAACTCTTATTCATGTTTTGAATATTATAAATATTAAAATCTATTTTTATTAAAACTATATTTTTTAATTTAATTGTTTTGTAAGTAATATTTTCTGGAATATTAATGAGTTAAATGAAAAAAAAAGATATGGAATCACAGAAAACAGTAATACAATCAGCCAAACAATCCTGATCTACCCCATCCAAATGCAACCGATGATGAGATAATGGCATTTTTGTCATCAAAATTGAAACCGTACGGTCGATTACTACTTGCGCTTATGCAGTACCTTCAACAATATAAAAACTATTTTGACAGAATTAATTTTGTTGTGATTTATAAGGATGATATTTATTGCCGTAATGGTACTTTGATAGGAGTATTAAAAAAATGAATTGTTTACAAATTTATATTGATGTTATTCCAGAAAATATGGATAACGATTAATTAGAGGCAGTGGATTTCGTTTAAGGCGTTTTATGAGCTGGTAGTTGTCATCAACTCGTCGAGGAGTAGCTGTATTTGTATTACATAGGGAGATGTAGTGAATAACCATATAGTAAATCTAACCATAGCTTATCAAACTACATAAAGAGTTATTAAAATTAAAAATTATAGATACGGAAGCATTTAAAGTCCTAAAACGGTAAACGTAATTAGATTAAAAACTAAAAGAAAATTATTTTTTATAAGGTGAAGGCTATAAGGAGAGAACAAAAATAAAACATTCATATTTTCAATACCCGGCTCTAGATAGGGAGAAAAGCCTGAATTTCTAAAAACTGCATTTAGTAATAACCAAACACGGCTTTTTTTTTTGTTGTTTGTTTGATTGCGAAAAATCAGTGACATGTATATAGTCTTTAGCTTTTCTTTTCTATTTAATTTAGAATTTTTTTAGACATTAAAGAGTATGTAAAGTATTCTGTGTATTATATTATTCTGTGTATTTTACAGTATAATACTGGCATCCCAGCTGCCAGTATTATACCGTAAAATTAACACTTTATTTTATTTATTTATTTATTTATTTTTATTATTTTTTTTTGCAGTGCAATATGTACAAAACTTTTACCAAATGTTATTATTATTTTTTTTTATCAAAGATTATCCAACTTATCATACTGTGCGTACACTTTTACAAATTGAAATATTTACAAAAACTATGACCATTTTTCCTTTTTTCCCATTTTTAAACTGTACATTCACTTTATCGAATTCTTTAATCTAAATTTCTACTACTTTTCTCCCCTTCTCTTTTCTTTCTTCCTCTCTCTCTTTTTTAAAATACTATGCGTACACTTAACAAATTCAAATATTATCAAACTCTTTAACTAAATTCTTATACCGTGCTTACATTTTACCAAATTAAAACATTAAAAAAAAACACAATGGAATCGGTTGGATTCGAAATCTGGACATTCCTTTTTGAAACTGAAGACGTTAAATCTGCGCTACTAATGCTTAATTACATCGCCGCAATATTTACCACTTGGTATACGCTGTTTCTGTTACATTTCCTTGCTGATTTTCCGTATGGAATCGGTTGCAAAACTATTTGATAATGATTTAGAAATCGAATAAATACCGACCGATTTTTACGAAAACTTCGAAAATCAGCTGTGTTGTTTATAACATATTCGCTAAATGGGGCTCTCAATCGGAAGTACCGTTCCACCGCCCCCTGAATACTAGGCCTGAGAGCTGACACAAAAATGGCGGCCGCCGTAGGTGGATTTTTTTTTTTTTTTTTTTTTTTAATGTGTATACCGTCGTCTGAATTTACACACCAGTAATTTCTAAAAGTTTTCTTTGACGTATTTGTCTTTAAAAAAAAAAGGCAAAAAAAAGTTTCAGAAATTATTAGTGTTCAAATTCGAGGAACCGTACAAACGCTGAATTAAATCCTCCTACGACAACCGCCATTTTTGTATGAGCGCGCAGGCCTAGTATTCAGTGACCGTTCGGGGATTATCGTTTCCATTTTGTTCCTCTCTCTCTCACACACATCGCATGGTTACAATACTTCCCTTACACTATATGTTCAGTAAATAAAAAGATTTTAATGCAATTTTCGTTGCATTAGCCTCCTTTCTTAAGGGTCCTGTGCCCTCACGCGAAAACACCCGCTCGCTAATTTTAATCCTGTGGGGTAGTTATTTTCTAATACAGTGACACCTCGATATATCGCGTTACTTGGGAAATAAGAAAAAAGCACGATATACCGAGGGGAGCGATATAGCGAGGGGGGGGGGGGGGAGAGGCGACAAGAGTTTATAAATGAAAAACAAAAGCCCTAAATTAAGCTACGAAGTTTTCAATTTAATACTTGTTCTAACAAGCTACAAGTTCAACACAAAAAAGAAAAAAAAATACAAAACTGTACAAATACAGTATACATTTTACTTACATTTTACTTACATTTTTATAGTATTTCTAAAATAAAGAATCCAGACCCAGACTTGTTTGTTTTTGATTTTCTTTGATTGTCTGCTTGCCCACTGGAAATTAAAGAACGAAAAGAACTACACTGCTCAAAACAATTAAAGGATATTTGAAGTTTTATATAAAATAAAGATATAAACGAATTTTTTTTTTGCCGAAAATAGAAGAAGAGAATCACAAATGCAAATTTTTCTGGTTTTCAAACTGTGGAGTATGCAAATTTTGAGTTCGACGTCAAAAACGTCGCTTCAGCGGCAACGAATGAAATTTGACTTTCAACTGGATAAAAGAGAATGAAGACAAGGATGATCGGCATTCAGTGATTGCTTTGTTTCGATGAGTACGATGTCTCAGCGAAGTCATTTGACAGATTCAGAAGCTTGGAGAATTGTTGGTAGGTTAGAAGGGGGCCAAACTCAAGCCGAAGTAGCGCAAGCCATTGGAGTGTCACAAAGTGTCATTTCCAGGATCTGGAACCGTTTTTTGGAGAGTGGATGTGCAGGCCGAAGACCAGGGCAAGGTCGTAGACGGGCAACAACGCCCAATGAAGATCGGTATTTAGCGTTAACAGCTCGGAGACACCGAAACACGAACGCTACTCTTCTCCAACAACACCTTCGCTCGGCTACAGGCACCACGATTTCAACTCAGACTGTCCGAAACCGGCTCCATGGGTCTGTATGCTCGCCGACCGATGGTATGTGTTAGATTAACATCAAGGCATCGTCGCGACCGCAGGGAGTGGGCAACCGAGCATGTCAACTGGAGGAGAAATGAATGGAGCAATATTCTGTTTTCTGACGAGTCCCGTTTTTCTGTGCATCCGGATAATAGGCGTATTTTCATCTGAAGGCCGTGGCAGTAGGAATAATCCTGCGTTCGTGCACGAAAGTGTCAGATTTGGCGGTGGAGGAGTGTTGGTGTATGGTGGCATCTCCATTGATGGGTGCACTGACCTCTACATCGTTCGAGTTGGAGCTCTGACTGGTCGCCGATATAGGGATGAGATCCTCAGACCTATTGTAGTCCCTTACGCTGCAGCAATCGGAGATAACTTCATTTTAATGGACGATAACTGCAGGCCACATCGTGCAAACCTGTTGGAGGATTTCCTTCTCGAGGAAGGAATCGTTCGAATGGAATGGCCAGCTGTTCTCCAGACATGAATCCAATCGAGCACGTTTGGGACGCTCTAGGAAGACGAGTTTCTGGCCGCCAACAACCCCCACAAACTCTCCAAGAACTGGAAAGAGCTCTTCTGGAAGAGTGGGGCAGAATACCCCAACTCGTCATTAATAGCCTCATTGAGTCCATGCCTCAAAGGTGTTCAACGTTGCTGGCCGCCCGTGGAAACCATACCCCCTACTGAAAATGATTTTCTTTGAAGAAAACACCTTTTCTTATTCTTTTTTTCTCATATGCACAAATTGTGTTTTTTTCCTTTTGTACACAAATGCGCAATAAAATGCATTTTTTTCTGCCAAACATGTGTAATTTATTCTCATATAACCTACTATGTCTGTCGACCATGTATCAATCAGCTAAAAAGTTTCCCAGATACAAAATCCACCTAAAACTGCAATATCCTTTAATTGTTTTGAGCAGTGTAATTGAATTTCAGTTATATGCTAAGATTTCAACGTTTTGTTTTTTCGTGAAACTAAATGTATAGGGGAACAACTAAAAAAAGAGCAAAATAGCCGAATGCGCGATATACCGAGGGGTTATTGTATCTCCTTTGCATTTCAATAATTTTAAACGATTTTTTTTTTAAAATTTGGATAGCTCAGCTATCCAAATAATAATACAAAATCGTTTACAAATATTAAAATGCAAAAGAGATATTAGACTGCACCATAGGATTAACATTACCGAGTGGATGTTTTCGGGTGATGGAACAGGATCCTTAAGTGGTTAATATTTAAATGACCCCTTATGACAAAATAAGCTATATGGATTTATTACGAACACAAAATCAAAACGGTACTTTTTATTTTATTTTGCATCAATTGCAACAGAAATCATAGCCGTTGTTTGGGTTGCGTTTCTTACTGTACATTTTAAAACATGATAAAAACTTTCTGCTTATATCATAACGGTTAATGTATTATTCACATTATTTTGTGCATAATAGAGCATGTTTTAACTTCCACTAATTTCGATTAAAAAAAAAAAAACATGCACAGGATAACTTTTACTGATGTATGATTGATCTAAATTTTGCCGAAATATCCTGAAACGATTATGGAAATAAGCAGTTATAGTAAAACTAAATCACTTCAATGAATACAACCGATTTGATATGCACAGAACAATACATCAATAATACAGTTTGAAATTTCCGAAACTTTATTCAGCTCTGATTATTAGAAAATATTTTTTACGTAACAATCAACAAAACGTTGCAGGTTGTCCTTTTATAGTAATATAGCTCTGCATTATATGAATATTTTATAAACAAACAATTAGTTTAAAAATCGATAATATTTTCATGAATGATTTAATTGCCAATAGAAGTAACTTTTAGATATTTTGATATTATTAAACATGGAGGATTTCTGAAAAAGCCCATTATCAAATGAATCATTCCCAGTACTCAGGAAAGCTTTCACGTGAAATGAAATCCCTGTATAATTGGAGAGGGGAGATAAAAAATCGATAGAATGAAATGAAGTTTTTAATGTGACAAATCATTCGAATACGTTGATTCGATCAGATATATAAAGGTTGTAAAAACTCACTCAATATAACATGTTATAGGTTGCATGAAAACTATTCTTTTAAAATTGACATTTCATTACAAAGTGTTTATAAGTTGAAAATAACAAAGTCTGTTTCAATCTATGTGAAGAATTCGTGGTGCAATTTCTAACTGTATTATGTAGAGAAAATGTTGGTGTAAAAGAAGCATGCGATATTTTGCGGTTTTCTTACGTAATTTGGAAATAAGTAAATCGGATTCAGTATGAAAAGTACTTGTTGCAATTTCTAACTGCAGTAAAGTAGAGAAAATGTTGGTGAGAAAAAAATCCTGAAATATCTTAATCTTAGAAAGATAATCTTAGAAAATAACACTTTCAGTATATATGGAAAGTTCTTTTTGCAATTTTTATTACTGCAGAGAAATTGTTGGTGAGAAAAGAGTATAAAATGTTTCAGATTTGTCTTGCATTTGTATTTATTTATTGTTTATAGATATGTAATTTTTTTTCAGAAATAGATTCTCGGCTACAAATATTTTCCAATTAATCTAAGAACCACCCCTTTAAATTCACTATCTGAATTTCGTTCGCCATAACTCAGCTGAACATCTGATGTATTGAAAATAGGTAAATACGGCAATATTTAACTTTAGTTAAATATATGATTTATGACCGTAAAACTGAAATTCTTTTCTTAATTGCAGGCAGCGAAAAATGTACTCACTCAATATAACATGTTATAGGTTGCATGAAAACTATTCTTTTAAAATTGACATTTCATTACAAAGTGTTTATAAGTTGAAAATAACAAAATCTGTTTCAGTCTATGTGAAGAATTCGTGGTGCAATTTCTAACTGTATTCTTCCAGAACAATTGTTGGTGTAAAAGAATAATTCATGGGTTTTCTTGCGTAATGTGGAAATAAATAAGACTGATTCAGTATGAAAAGTACTTGTTGCAATTTCTAACTGCAGTATTAAACATAATAATGTTGGTGAGAAAAAAGCATGGGAAATCTTATTGACTTAACAAAGTTTAATGATATTATTTCTTTCATGCTTGGTTTTTACCAGCTTTTATACGTTACAATAATTATGTTCTTTTAGTTGATTTTCTATTCTTCAGTTCTAGATTCGATTTGAAATTAAAACTGGTACATCACATTCATAATTTATAAAAGCACCGATGTTTACTGTATCTGAATAACCTGAATAATCCATTACTGACATTCTACTAAAAATTATATATTTTTAATTTTTATTATAACAAAAGAACCTAAAACTAATCAAGGTGTAAAAACTGAATATTTTCAAAGAATTTTTCAATGAAGAAATTTTTTCAACTGAATTTTTTCTCAAAATTTGAATCTTTCTCAAATTCTAAAGAGAAAGTAACAGATTATTGATTAAAAAATCAATGTTTATTATCGTAAATAACTGATTACATCCATGACTGATATTCTGCTAAAAATTCTAAATTTTCTTTCTTATTAAGTCGAATATGAAAACTAATCAAGTTTTAAAAATTGGACTGTTTGAATCTTTCTATTCTAAATCTTCATCTAATTTTAAAAGTAAAGTAAAAGTAGTAGAATATTTATCAGATAAAGGTTCCTCAGGTCAAATAGCAGTTAAGCTTGCAGATTACATTATAAAATATTCAAAAGAATTCGATAGTGCTTCTTTTCTTCTTACTGATGAATTAAATCGTGTCCTTCCTAATGGTACTCTTACGGGACTTCAAGGACTCATAAATAGATCAGAAATTGATATAGCTGTTCAACCTTTTGTTATGAACAATAAAATAAAAGGAAATGCAGATTATGCTTACCCGTTTAAACTTTATTCTTTTAAATTTATGACTCGAAAGCCAGAGTACACACCACAGATTTTTGACATTTTTCATACGTTTTCCACATCCATCTGGATAGCTGTTATCTTACTCTTAATTGTCATGTTGTTAATATATTACGCTGCTTTGAAATGGAAATATGCATTCGCTAAAATTTTAATTCATGTTTTCGCAATATTTTTAAAGCAAGATTTGATATTAAGGCCTTCTTCGATGGCAGAGAATTTACTCGTCTATTCATTGGTTGTCGGAACTATGTTTCTTGGACTGTTTTATGAATCCACAGTTCTGTCTTTTCTTACAATTCCACCCATCACTGAAATCAACGACGTGTCACAGTTGGCTACTGCTGTAGCAAATGGAGAATATCATTGCATTTCTGTGAACAAAAGGAATATTCACAAACTTTTAATTAGATCAAAACGAGATGATTTAAGAATAATCGCAAAAGATATTCTTCACAATAAATTAAAAAATGACGATCTTTTCGAATTTTTATTCGACGGAAGAAGCAAAAAAAATCTTGCTCTTTTGGCCAACACCGAAACGATTGAGAGGCATAGCGTAGGCGCAAAATTCGTGTCAGAAGACAACTTCCTTGAACAGATGGCTGCAATGATTATCCGAAAAGATTTTTGTTGCAAACAATTAATCGAAACTTTTGTACATAGACTTATGGCGTCAGGGCTTTATTTCAAGGATGTAAGTGACGAAATATTTTTGAGTAAATTGACGCGTCTATTGCATCACATAGAAGTAGACACCAGTAAAAGGAAATTAACACTTACAGATTTAGCTCCCGCTTTTATATTTCTAATGATGGGTTACTTTATATCTTTTTTGGTTCTTATTGGCGAAATATTGTTAAATCCTAAGAAGGTGGTGAAATGTTTGAAGAAAAATAAGAAAAGAAAAAAGATAATAACATGCAAAGAGGAATCTGTATAGTTAGCATTTTGTTTATGTGTCTTTTAGTTAACTGAATCTTTAATTATTATGTCGCACTACACTTTAGAAGCTATAAAATGGTTTGCAATTAGTTTAAAAAATGCACGATTTTACTTAGCTAATTATTTGCAATTGACCCTGTACTTTTTATTATATTTCCCGTTCTATCGAATCACCTAGAATAGGGCACCAGTAAATATATATATATATATGTGTGTATTACAGATGCTGCTCATGCTTTTATACTTCTAAGGAAGGGCTAATGGATATATATATACATATATTTGTCTTACTGGTGAAACGTTAAATTGTAAGATGATAGTGAAAGTTTTGTACGGCTATTATTAAATAGTTTTATGAAGAAAAAGATTATTTAATCCAGAAAAAAATGCAAGTTTGGTAGAAAAATTAATTTTTTTCAATGTAATTAAATTTTAAAACTATGCTTTTTCTACAATTTTGAACTTTTTGCAACATTTTTTTTTTCATGCATTTCATACGAGTAAACCAGATTTCCAAAAAGTTAACTGACTTAAAAAAAAAATAAAATGTTAAGGCATATGTAATTAGTATGCTTTTGCCATCATAAAACTTTCTACTATATTAATTTATATAGCGCCACAACACACCAACAATTACGACATACAGTGCATTTCTTATAATTTAACTTGAGGTTACAATGATTAGGTAATACAAAAAGCAAAGTTCAACAGCGTCCCTTGTTGGGTAATCAAATACAAAATTGGAAAAACATATATATATTTAATTAATAACTTGAAATATAAAATCTGGCGCATTCCTACCCAATTTAAACTGAGATACAGCTGTAATAATAACCGTAAAAAATAACATAACGCCCTCTGTTGAGTGAACAAAGCAAAAATTAAATCAAGATAATTTTTAATAAATGTCTTACATATTTAATTTGGTGAAAATCCATCCCATAAACCACAAGCTATAGTTTTCACAGAAATTATTGAAAGCATATCACACTAGCGCCATCTGTTGAGCACGATACTCAGAAACAAGGCCTCCTTATCATAGTATCAGGCCTCACAATTAGCAAGTTTCCTTTGACCGCATGGTTGTGCTGCTACTAGCGCCATCAATCGTCAGTAATAGGCAGGATCTCCATGGTAATAGGAGTATTTACGACACGAAATAACACGAAAATTTTTCACAGCTCCATTTGTTCAATGCATTTGCTTATGAACTAGCATCGGTAGTATCCACCAGGTGGCGATACTTTCCGGAGAAAGTCAATTAATAAGTTGGCAATTAACGCGGACATTTTCTCCCATAGACTTTCTCCGGATTGTCAAGTCTGATCTATGATAAGGGAGTCTTGCTCAGAAATATAATCAGTATCAAGTTATGTCAAGTTCTAATTGAATACGAAACTTGATCAAATTCTAACCCATAGATGCCGAGATATAGTTATCACGGAAATCGTGAATAACGGAGCATACCACCTGTTGGACTATGCTATAGACCAAAACCATATCAACACTTATATGAGCTAAGATCTAAAAGTATTTATCGTTTCATGAAATTATTTCTTATAGATGCCGAGACATAGCTTTCAAGGACATCGTGAAAAACACAGCATAGACATGCCACCAGTTATATACATGGAATAATAAACATGCAAACCAAATGTGCACGACTTATAATCAAGGTCTAACAGAATATGAAGTTTGATGAAATTCCGCGCATTAGTTGTTGAGATAGAGCGCTAAGAAATTTTGTGTCACATACGCACAGATAGATGGACAGACAGACAGACATTTTAAAAAACTAGTCAAAGTTTGTTCAGGCTATCCCAACACGTGTAGGCTCTCCAATAAACAGAAGTAGAAATTTTTCATGATTCTAAATACTTTCTTCGTATGTATATGGAATAATATAAAAAAAGATCAAGTAAGATTATTTTACTTACCATTTTAATTTTTAAAATATTATTTACCAAACAATATGAGGATGATATATCAATCAGATTTTGTTCTATTGAAATTTAACAACTATAATTTATATGGCACAATATTTATAAGATATTGTTTAATAATTTTATTATACTGAAGTAGAAAATAGTTGCCTAACTAATATATATGCAGAGGTCAATGTTGATGTAATAGGATGGGGAGCTTCACAGATAAAAATGAAATTCAATGTTAGAAATCATAACAAAAATACAAAAAAAAAAAAAAAAGAAAAGAAAGAAAGAAAAATAAATACAAATAGTGTTTTTAAAAACTCCTCACGAACTTTCGCGCATGCATGTATCACAGAGCCTATAATCAGAATTGTTGAAGTTTCAAATCGAATGTAGCGGCTCTAATCACATATCAGATCCTATGTGGATCAAGATTTTTAAGTAAATTTGCAGTATAAAAATCACGCGGCATGCACGAGTAATTAAGGTATAAGTTGAAGTTTTGTCTTTTGAACATACTAATATATTTAAAAAACTAGAGCGAGAAAAATGAATTTAAAGATTGTATGTGTAATGAATCCTTTCTGATTCACTTCAAGCAGTTGTTCCGAACCTGGGGTATGCGTGCCCCTGGGGGTTCGAGGCGGGCCTGTTGGGGGTACGTGAAAGAAATATCCGCAAACGCGGAAATTGTAACTTGGGTAAGTGTGATCGAATATCGCTCAAAGAGTTTCGTTTAATATTCCTTTCAAAACACTTTATCCTTTCTTTAATAAATCCAAATAAATTTCATTTAGCAAAAAAAAAAAAAAAAAAAAAAAAAGTCATGTTTTTTTTTAAGTAAAAAATTACCGGTCTATTTTTTCTTTTTTTTTTCGAATATCTAAGCCAGCCCGATAGCGGGCTAAGCCCGCTATTATATTCTGTCATAATAATATCTGTCATGCGGACTAAATGCGATATTTAAAAAAATAATTTCAAAATTAAACATGTTGTAAACCTTCAAAATGTTAAAATATGCGAATATTTCCATAATCGGATTTTTAGCATGATTCAATATGTTTCTCAAACTCATATATTTACTATTCGCTATTACTCATATTGATACTCGCTTTGTATTATTCACGAACATTTCAAAAATATGTTAAACTTCCAATAGGACGTCAGATTTTGTTTTTAATTCTCTAATGATGCGATATTAATCTGCTTTGTGTACATACACCTACTCATACTCCTTGTATTATTGAGAAATCTTTGAAAATTTCCGTTTTATTACCACTATGACGTCAATCATTTTTATTTCATATTAATATTTTTTTCCATTGGTGAAACTTTTTATTTCATTTTCATTTTTCACGTGGAAATCGTTCAACAGAAAATTAATTATTGTAGAAAGAATTTCATTGTGGATTTTTAATTTTTGGCAACTGCTTTAACGAAAAATGTTTAAATTTAATAGGGAAAGGCTGTTAGAATTTTAGTTTTTTATCTGTATTTATTAAAATAACACGAGTTTTTCAAATTTTAATATTTTGAGTTTCATAGCTGGTATTCAGTTAGATATACACAAAGTTTCAACCCTGTCAGTTACATAGTTTCTGAGAATGGCTCTGTGACGGACAGACAGCGGAGTGGGAGTATTAGGGTTTCGGGAGATGAACGAAACCCTAAAAATTATTCAACTGAAAACACATAAAGAAAGGTGATATTTCCGGATTACAAAATTAGTCTTATGTGTAGCTCCAATATGTTGCTCACAAAATGAAGGAAAAGGCCCACTTTGACCTTGTAATTCATTGATAATTCAATATCACTAGATCCACCCACCCCTAATCATAATACATGATTATTCATATCACTCCCCCCCCCCCCCCCCACTCCCAAGAATTGGTTAGAATTGTGGATGTAATTTGAGTCGATTTATTATTTAGCTATGCTAAAAAAATTCACAGACCTGAAAAAAAAAATACTTTTTGAAAATTGTTTTAATTTTGATGACTGATTTTTATGTTATTTTTAGTGCTGATTCCAAAAATGAAATCGATTTTTTTCTATAATGTAAGGATTTTTCAGAAAGTGATCGCATATTTTGAAGGAAACAGTTGAAATCACAAAATTTTGACATTTTATTTAAATTTCATTAATTCACAAATACATATAAATTACATTTATATCCTAGTTCAAGTAATTGTTAAGTATATATAGAAAGTTACAAGACCTTACAGTAACGTCTTTTCTTAATATCAAAACTTTTTTTGCCACTTTTCTTCTTGTAAACTTTGCGGGGATTGTCTCTTTGTAGCGTTCAGCAGTAGTCAGCTGACATTCCATCATCCTTGATATCGACTCTCCATTTCCTTTGTATCCTGGGGAAATATTTCACATTTGTTCTTCACTAACTGCACTTAAAATTTCCGGAAAATAGTCCAGTTGCGAATCGAGAAAATGAACTTTTAAGCTCATACTACAATCTAAAATATTAAAATTTTTTACCATCTCTTCTACAATAGTTTGGGACCTTTTTGTTTCCAAGAAAGCTAGTAATAACTAGTTTAAAAGATTTACAAGATTTTCTTTCGTTTGTTTCCATTTTAGTTTCAAAATTTTCATCTTTCACCATTTTCCTGATGTCTGGTCCTATAAACACACCGTCCTTCAGTTTTGCTTCGGATAAACCCGGAAACTGGTCCCAAAGGTATTTGTAGCAAAAATAGCAATTATCACTGTGATTTTTAGGTTCTCTCCAAACCATTGGTATACCAAAACGAAAAATTTCTTTTATACCTTGAAACCATTGCCTTAATTATTCTATACAAATACAAAAAACTTTTTGTGGAGCCAAGTCTTGTCTCAATCTCCGAATTTCATGCCAAAATAAACGAAATACACTTATTTTTTACAAATACTTCTTTCTTGTTCTTTCACTATATGTTTACCACAAATATAACAGAAATAATTCTATGAATTAACACATCCCCTGGAAGCCATTGTGACCTAATGCAACAAAAACTAGATGTAAAAAGTACTACTACAACTTATAACTCACAGGTCGGAATATAAACACGTGTATACGACTAAGGAGCAAAGAAAGGCACGGCTTGAGGAGGGGGGGGGTGAAGAAGAGGTGAAGGATAGACACGTGCAAGCAGTGGCGCAGCCAGAATTCGTCTCTAGGGCGTCTACACGTCACTTCGCGCCTTTGGAAGACGATCTTTTTTCTACTCTAAAAGTAAGTAAATGTCTGTATTTCGACACAATATTTTAAGAGCATCTCGAAAAAACAAATTTACAGCGCCTACAAAAATTTCGAAACGCTCTGATGAATAAAAGTATTTAAAAAAATCTGAGAATTTTTCGATGAAAATGCTAAAAAAGGGTAGGTGTTTCGGCATGGGTTTGCTCGGCTTCGGTTCCTGTTTTCACTGTTAAATATGCAATTTTTTTTTCACGAAATTTTAAAAAGGGATTGGATACAGTTATATTTACAACCAAATAAAATTTCAGAAAGTTCAGACAGTAAGATTTTTTTTTTTAAAGGACCTGATGCAAAACAAACATACAAACAACAACAAAAAAAAAAAGCTAGACGAAAACTTTTTTTTTTTTTTTTTTTTTTTTTTTTTTTTACAGCTAGATAACAATATTTTTCCACGATCTGTAAAACCGTTATATTTATAACCGATGAAAATTTTACAGAATTCAGACAACAAGGACAATTTTTTTTAAACTATAAAACAAACCTACAAGAAAGAAAAAAAAAGAAAAAGTTTTCTTGAAAGTACTTTTACCTCTAATAATCAAAATTTTATTTCAAAATATAAAATCATATAAAACCAGTTCAAATATATAAAATCATGCAAATTTGAGGTAATTATCATGGACCCGGGCAACGCCGGACGGATCAGCTAGTATAATTTTGATGATATGCAGGTAACATTCTTTAAAATGTAATAAATGTAAATCAATGCATAACTAATTTATTGGATATTAATTAAAATTAATGTATGATTAGCATAAAATTGTGTATAATTATTGATTTTTTTTTTTATAAATTCTAAGTAAATGTCTTACATTTAACCCCTCTCTTTTCAAAATCCATACTCACAGGCATGTATCTATAAGTCAATGAAATTATAATCAATGCTTCATTCCTATACGAGGCACGGGTGGCAGTGCTTCCCCGAGAGGAAGCAGCATTACTCGTTTCTACATTACCAACTAATGAAATATATTCTTTAAATTTGTGTACAGACCCCTTACGGAACAAATGGTTCGAAAGAAACACTGATTGCGATAATTTGTTCAATCACGCTCAAAACAGCTTTTCATAAGCTTATAGTACTATTTTTAAAATTTTTATTTTTACAAAGATTTTTACCTAGGTACGCAAAAGTTTGGTCTTTAGATATAATTGAGAGCAAAAATCGTAAAACAGGGCTTTTGAAACTGATAGAGATCTACAAAGTGTATGTTTTATGTTTTTCTCTGGAATTCGTGGTCTATTATTGTTTCGAACATGGAACAAAGACAGAAGTGCAATTAAGAAACGGTCTACTGTATAATACTTAAACTCAAAGTGTCAGTGTGGAGGAAATGACCATTCTTTTAGCATAAGACGTCTTGAAAAAGTGACCTAGTCCAAATAACCAATTTTCACCTAACCAATGCATGAAATATGCGCTGTCACCACTTTAAGTTGAATTTTCGCCGTTTAATTGAATCACATTGTAGAATAGAATTTGATTTAACGAAGCGCGAATTCCGAAAAAAGCCAAAAAGTTCAAATATTAACTTTGGTTTTTATTCGTATAAGCGGCAATTATAGTAATTTTTCTTAGTTCTGGGGGGTGTTTTAACCCCCAAACACCCCCCTTGGCTGCGCCACTGCGTGCAAGCAGGAGAGTTATCCGGTTTCAACTGCTTACCTCTGTCTTCAATATTGTGTTCATTAGGTAGTTTTACCGATTCAAAGGAATATTCTGGATTGAAATAGTTTCTTCTTTCTTGTTTAGTAGTTTAATGCACTAATTTACTATTTTAAGCCCATAAACATGCTTATCAAACTCATATAAATAATACTTTTTGGACCGAAATATACTATATTCGTAGAAAAATAGATTGCGATTTGTGATGAAACAGTACATGATGGAATTTTTTCATTATTTTCCTAGTAATCAGCATCCAAAATACTATAAAAAAACACCACTTACTTTACCGACAATTTTTTCATATCGCAGACTTGTGACAAAAACAAAACAAAACAAAAACAAGCATGTTTACTTTATGCAGCGGCGTGAGAGCGTGTTTATTAGAAAAGAAGCTGATTCTAAATGAAATTACTAATCAAGCGGTACGTGAAAGAAAAAGGTTTGATAACCGCTGATTTAAAGTGAAATGAATGTAGTAAAAAGCCTCTTTCACATACTTGTAAGTATTCGAAATTTATTTGACTCCGTCAGAAAACATTAGGGATATCTAAACACATTTTAAGGAAGAAATTGGAAAATTGATAGTTTAGTCATTTTACCCCAAATAAAGTGTCCTCTTAAAAGACAGAGTACTGTTAATGGGAAAACGGAGTATAAATTAGCTCGTAGTAACGATCTGATAATGAGAAAAAAGTAAACTGTTATTCATGGTTTCAAAATATTTCAGAACCACTCACATAAACTTCTGTTTGGAAATAGATGTACTGTAAATAGATGTACACCTAAATACGTAATTCTTCACCGGTGTAACGCGACACACTAGCACGTCGTGAGAGAACTTTGGGTGTGCCGCGAACACTTTCAATGAAATTCTACTAATATGTTATGAATTAACAAAAATATCATTATGTCAAACAGCAACATTCCAAATTTTGCTGCATATTGTGTAATGAATATTAGTGCTTGAATACTGCATGAAGAAATTATGAAAACTGGCTCAAATATTCAGATATTGATAATGCTTTCAGAGGGAAAAAAATATTACCATTGAAAATTCATTGGAAATGTTCAAAATAGTGATAAAGCGTAAATTAGATAAAAATATTATTGAAAAACATTACAAACTTTATGTACACCTATTTTGAAGAATAAAATGTTACAACTGAAAGTTCAGTAGAAATGTTCAAAACAATGATAAAGCGAGATAAAAATCTTATTGAAAAAAATTTGCTAACTTAAAGTACATAGCTTTTGAAACATATATCAGCCCATGAGTGCTTTGAAAAATTTCTCTGGATAAGAAGATAATCTGATTTACGCACAATGAGAATGCTTGCCAACACATATTTATGTGTATTACCGTTGAGGAAAAGTTCACAGAAGTAATAAATAGCAGATAAGTACAAGGAAAGCAATAATAAAAAAACACAGATTTTACCATCTGTTTTTTCTCTCTGTTATAAAGCATTTCGTTTGCGTTATTAAATAATTTTATAATGATATATATTCCCTGTTATGTGTTCTTCAATCATCCTAGTGTGCCATGGATATATAGCTGTCGAAACAAGTGTGTCGTGAGAAAAAAAAAGAACGAGAAAAAAACGCCTAAATGAACACTCGAACTGCGGATTACGAGCCGCTTCAAAGAAAGTAGCAGATTGATTTGATTCTTCGTTGCAAATATCTTATGATATATTGCTTTTTAAAATGATCTAAATGTTATCGAATTTCCCCAAACTGTGTTACTTGTGATGTTTTAACAAAATCTGACACGTTGTAAATTCTATGTTTCGTCTGTAAATAAGGAAAAGTGAAAGAAATTACAACGACAAGGGTGCCACCAAACATGGTGCGCACAGATTTTGATGATTTTAAATTATGTTGTGAGCGTCATACCCCTAACTATTCTAGTGAAAAATTTTCTTCAAATGGGCTTTAGTGTTTGAGAATTTAGAGGTTAAGTTTTGATGAAATACAAAAAATGTTTATCATTACGAATATTGTTATTTTTCGCTTAGTAAATATGGTAAACAGATTCACAACATAAAATGCCATTAAAAATATCACTATAAAATAATAATGAATATAAGTTCAGTATACGTTTTAATACCCATGAGTTTGATCTAGTGTGCATGGAATTCGTATTGCCGAGGTAAAGTACGCGCTTGCTACAAAGTTGGTAGCGGGTTCAATCCTTCCTCGATAATATTTTCCCTTCTTAATAAATTTAACATTTTTGAAAGGTTACAAGTTTTAAGCACAATAATGAATTCTGCAGCTTTGAGCTTTTTTATATTTTCTTAAAAATTTAAATTTACTTTTATGAATTTTTCATGAAAATTTATATATTTTTAAAAATTTTTAAACTAAAATTTCTGTTGACTAATATTAATATATGTCTAGATATGTCTCATTTGAAAAAATACTTTTATTGTTTCCAGTTATATATACAGAGTGTCCCAGGATTATTGGGACAAACTTTAAGGGGAGATAGGGGACATCACAAGGATTCAGATTTGCATAGCAACTCATAGTCGGAAACGTCATGGGGAACTAGTATTGCAGGTGCAAGAAAAAAATAGACACAAGACTGAGATCATCTGAAATAATTTATTGGTCAAAATATTACATGTGCTGTGAAAAATGTCACAAAATATGTTCAAAGTTTCCATCATTGCTAGCGATGCATGCATTACACCGTCGGACCATGGATTGGCGGACTCGCTCAAATACACCTGGATTTTGTTGGATACTCGCAGCAGCACAGACGAGTCTTGCAACCAGATCCATACCGGAATCCACAGGCGTTGCGTACACATCACTTTTCAGTTCACCCCGAGGAAAGAAATCTATGCTGCTTAAATCAGAAGAGCCTGGTGGCCAGGGAACCGGTTCACCATGGCCAATCCGTCGGTGACCAAACACCTGATTCAAATGTTCACGAACACATTTGTCATAAAGGGGAGGTATCCCATCATATTGAAGCCACATATGACGTTTGACATGCTGTGGCTACTGTCAAGTAAGCTCGGTAGCACCTCTAGCAAAAAGATATCTGCAGATGTTAGAGGTGCTGGCAACAAGTAAGACAACTCCACCTAACGACGAACGAAGCCGTTTCCGACCGTGGGTTGTTATGCAAATCTGAATCCTTATGATGTCCCCTACCTTCCCTTAAAATTTGTCCCAATAATCCTGGGACACCCTGTATATATATATATGTGTGTATACATATACAATTGACCTGTTCTAAATATATTACAATATTTTAAATGATGAGATACAAAAATGTTTATCATTACGAATATTGGTATTTTTCGTTTAGTAAATATGATAAACATATTCACAACAAAAATGCCATTAAATATATCACTATAAAATAATAATGAATTTTTATGTATATTGGAATGCATTTATGACCAGATTACATATTTTTTAAATACTTGTACGATATTTTTAAAACTGTGCTAAAAATATAAAAGATAAATAATAATGATTTAAACAAAAATTCAGATATAAATTAGTTTGTATTTTTGTCAATAAAAATATTAGTTTAAAAATTGCAGAAAAAATAAAAATTTTCATGAAAAATTCAAAAATGTAAATGTAATATATTAGGAAAATATCAAAAAGTTTAAAGCTTCAGAATTTACATTTCTTTTCAATTTCTCATCTCTTCCACCGAATGCCAATATTGTGGAGAAATTTTCTTAAATTATCTCTTTTCCAAGGGAATTTTTCACATTCTTTTACTATAGGGAGAAGTGAATCAAGTATTCTATCTGAAGCATAAAATTCAATCGCAATAATATCTTGTTCATTATGATAGTTAAATTACTTAAATTGAGTTTTTTTGAAGCGGACTACCCGGAATCAAATTTTTGAATGGAGCAAGTTTCTGAAACATTTTCTTAATTTTGAGATTCTCTCTTAACTATGAGTTGTGTGAAACTCTGCCTTCTGAACTATTTTTCTTATTTAAAGTTGGTCTTAAATTAAAAATTGAGTTCTACTCGTAATTAATCAGCTTTTTCGAATGATCTTTCACTGTTTTATTTATTTAACACGTCGCAAAGAATGAAAACAATAATAAACTTATCTATAAAACTGAACTGCCCGTCAGCACGTCAAACGTCGCACCCATGTCCTGAGGGACATATAACGCGCACTATCAGGATCTGCCTCCCGTATGCCCTGCGAACTGTCAGGGTACCACCACCTGCGCATCAACCCGATTGAACTCATGTATTGACGACATAGGTCGTTGCGATACGTGGTGGATCCCATTATCAGGGGAGACCACCATGAAAACACTTGGGGACGGATCGGAGTCCCCCAACAGCTTCGGAGCTCAGCACTCATAAGGGAGTCAGGTCCTAGGCCTTAAGTTAGGTTTTTCCGACCCGCACTTGCTTTACCAGAACTCGAGGTATCTGGAGACCTACAAAGGTAACCACGGTTCCCTCTTGTAAACTTATGTATAATCAGAAGTTGTAGTTACAAATTTAACAATTTATGCGCATGCCCAGGCATCTGTTTGGCTAAGTTAAGTCTCTTAAAATGTTTGGTAATGTGAACGGATGAAACCCAATTCCGTGTTGTCCGGTTCAAAAATGTTAAGCTAATACCCTGTTCAGATTGAATATTTAAGATATGTTAGACCTCTATTTTAAAGATGGTACACCCAGGAATTATAGAACCTGTTCGCACCGCAAAACTCATCTAAGATAACTCATTGAACGTCCATGTGTCCCAGATCTGAGCAAATAAAGTGTGCGCATGCGCATATGTTAAATCCACCCTCACGAGCCAATCAGTTAAAGCGAGTCTCCACAGCCAATCAGATATGGCAGTGGCAGTGGCAGTGACAGTGACTGTATCTAGCCATAGAAAGTTTAAACTCACTGAGGGAATTTGTAGAACTCCCTCATTGAGTTCGGCGGTCTGACATTATCTTAAATATCCGATCTGAACGGGGTATAAGTCACTTAAATACCATAGAGTGAACATGATATTATCCCCAAAACCCACAAATTAAAATTGTCCAATTCAGCACTTCTTTCAACAGAACGCTTGGGAATTTTTACTGGTGATGAAAATGTTGCCCTAGATTCAGATTCCTTCTTTACTCGCTGTATTGTTCGAAGATATTTTTCACAGTATCAATATCTGTACGCTTTTGTACTTGCCTGAAAGAAAGAAAAAGTTTCTGGGCGTTTACTTCTTTTTCGATAAACTTTGTGACATTATTCAGAATCATGATTGGATTTTTCTTGGAAGAGGGAGGCATCCACCACCAACCGTCATATCCTGATTTACGGACTATACCAGCTGGTTGTACTAGACAAGGTGACAAATCATACCGATCAATCACATTTCTCCATCATAAGGAAAGGGCATCTGACGTCTTTGTGGGGAAGCAAAAAATACTTGTCCGTCTTTATGACTCCTTCTGTACACAAGCGATCGGATTGGTCTACGACAGTGGTTCCCAACGGGGGGCGTACGCCCCACAGGGGGGCAATTTGACTTTTCAGGGGAGCAATTTAACTTATGAAAGGGACAATTCAGAATTTCTGTGAACCCATACCTTCTGAATTTTTTTTCTAATAGTAATGTTGTAGACTGAAAATAAAAGTTACACATTCAAATTTCAAAAACAAAATTAAAAAAAATAGTTTTTTATTCAATTTTTAAAAAGTATCCATTACAAAAGTTTTAAATATAATTCTACCAGAATAATTATAGGAAAAAATATTTTAAGATATTTAGATACTTTTATATATTTAAAAATTCTTTATAATTTTTCTGATTTAGAAGTATTTTAGAATTTTAAACAACTTTTTCGATTATTTATTGAATGAGTCGCACTGCAATATGTCACATGAAAATCAATTTTACACATGAAACTATTTAAGTGTATATTTAACAATTACTTGACAACCTTCCTTTACCGAATCTTTTATCACGTTTCATTCTGATTAGAAATTGATTAGTAATTTAATCGCAGAAATTCTGTGATTAAATAAGACAAAAATGTTTTATTCAAAATTATTGATTTTTCTAATCAAGGATTCTGAGCACTCTATACATTACGCATACGTGGCGACCGTATGCCAGTAAACTACGAGGAGTATCAGATGATTATAAAAAATATTTGATTCTTCCATTACCTTCGGCACGTTTCAGGATCAATGTTAAATGCTTTTTACTCTGTCAGGAGTAAATTCTTTTAAAATTTTATGAGAATTATATGTTATAGGGGGAGGGGGGGCATCATCATTTTAGAGATGTTTTGGTGGGGCGTGGCTAAAAAAAGGTTGGGTACCACTGGTCTACGATTAACAGGTCTGTGACACGATTGGTCTACGTTGCCATGACGATTCTTGCAATGATCGCTAAGGCAAAAATGCAGTAGGGAGGTTGGTTGACCGGAGTGTTTGTTATAAACAAACCCATTCGTTATAACAATATTGCTCGTTTCTGTGTTTTTTGTATTTGTGATTTTATTGGTAGTGTGATATGTCTTAATTTCTATTAGTATTCTAAGGGCAGGTTTGATTTCTAATCATTTTGTTCAGTGAGAAACTATATATTTCATGTGAAACGCATTATTGTTTTAATTAATGTATATTGAGAGACTTTTGTATGTCGGACTGTTAGGGTGTTTTATGTATTCTTTAATTATATATTATGCGTTGATATTATGTGCTGAAATGCAACTTAATAAAATGAAAAACTTGACTTTTGGAGGTCAAACAGAATTTTTTACTTTGGAAGATTTAATACTACTAAATTACAGGGCTAAATCTTTTGAAAAGGAACATTAAGAGCTTTTGTGATTTAAGTCACAAGTTCATTCGAAGCGTGAAATCTTATGTATTTTGATCTCCAAAAGTAAAATTTGCATAGTTGATTTTAAGTATATTTTATGTATGTGTTTATATTGGATGTATAGTTCTGTGGTTTTAAAGTATATTACGTACATGGTTTGACAAAAAACAGGACAGGTTGACACAGGGAATACATGTAAAAATGTTATAATTTTGACCTTCGAAATTTAATTTTAGATTACTTTTATTAAATATATATATATATACGTAGCTCTTTTAAATACAATTTGAGAAAATTAATGGAAACAATTGGAAATTATATATATATATATATATATATATATATATATATAGGTCCAGACTAAAGGCTTCGCGATAGGAAACTTGAGGTTCTGTGCGCCATAAATTTTGGGTTTGTTGTGACAAACAGTGTGTAGTTGACTAATAACTATGGGAATATATGTATTATTTAAGGAGAAATTAGTGAATGCATATGATTTTTCACCGATCAGAAGAGAATACTTTTGATCTTGGTTGGAATTCGGCTTAAAGTTTGGGGTTATTACACAGAGGAAACAAAAAGTCAGAAAAAGAATTTTTCATGTTAATCAAAAACAATTTTTCGCGGAGTAGAAAGTTTTGTTATGGCAAGGAATTATTAATTAAGTAATTAGAATAAAACATAACAAAAGTTGTAATTATTCTTTAAAATAAAGTACAGAAGGTGGAAAAAATAATTGTAGATCAGAAACAAAATACTTGTGCGAGAGAATTATTTACGATTTGGAAGTCTTATTTTTCAGAAGGAATTACATAGAAATACTTTGTAATTCTATGCAGCTGCATCCAAGTTCAGAGATTATATGCTATTTTTAAAAGATTGATGAGGGATGTGGAAAATGAGAGATTTGGCGCCTCGAAAATCAGATGGGGATAAGTCTTAAGGCGAGTTAAGACAGAGATGGGCGATATTTTTATAGTTAACAGGGATTTTGGATGTGAGGTGATTATGATTTTGAGATTCTGAGAATTTGTGTTTTGTGCCAGATGTCGATGATTTTAGGAAGAAAAGTTAATGCGCCCTGCGATTATATCAAAAATAAAATTTCACAGTTTATTTTTCATGCATGGTGCATGGTTTCCGAGGCTTGGGGAATTTTTCCGAACTCGAGAGATGGAATTTAGAACACACCCCCACCACCAAAATTATGCAAAAGAAGTGACTGAAGAGATATCAATCTACAAAAACCATTGGGCTTGGCATTACAGGGAATAATAAGTTGTGATACGATCTACAGGAAAAGGACGGGGGAATTTGTAAATTTTAAAAAGAGATTTTATGATGTAAGTCAAGGAAGAAAATTAAGAAGTAAGAGGCTGAACACTATCTCTAAAAAAACTTAATGTTAACAGTTCTCTGCTTGTTCAGTTATGTTAGGAGCTTGATTTACAAACGTGGGTTAATGTTCGGAGTGTCTCAGCTATTCCGTGAATTTGCAGATGTGACATGGTTGGGTCTCAAACAGATGCAGTTCCCAAGTGCTAAGCACACGGTGCCTCTGAAAATTACTTTCTATTAAAGAGAATACATACTATTTTAGTACCGCTGACATATCGAGTTAAGCGCCTGAAAATTATAGATGCAGGCTGTCGAATCTTCGAGGGATGTAGTTATACCTCCGCTAGAACCCGCCATATTAACAAGGACAAATTTCTAAACAAGTGTTACTGTATCGGAAAAAGTATACAGTATATTGAAACAATAATGTGCTCTGTGTCCAACCTTACCTGAAATGTGTGTACGTTGAATTAATGTTATACCTATCTAATCTGCTATTGTAAACCTATTTCAATATATACCTTCAAACTTTTGAAATGTACAAGGTCATGTTATTGTATTTAAATACTAGAAAATTTATGAGCATAAATTCTGCATATGGGGTAAAGGTACGCTGAATCATCGGAAATTTAGAAAGAAGAAGCGAAATGCACTGGTAAAATTAACTAGAAGTAGGTGTACTTAATCAAACACAGCGGAAATGTTATTAACCCATTTTAGGCCAAGCATAGAAATTTTATAAAATGTGTTATTATTTGCATTGAAATTTGCTTAAATTACATTCATTAAGACACCAAAAAGTTTCGTGCATGAAAAATAATATTTTATTTAATTTGATGTTACCATTATTAATTTACCATTAATAATTTACCATTAAATTTAAATAAAAAAATTTAAGTTTTCTTATGGCATTTGTTTTATTTTTATTTTATTTACAGAACTTGCAACTTTACTTCATTATAAAAACAAATGATTAGTCTCAAGTGGAATAATTATACATTTTCAAAAAGTCGAATTTGTCAATAACCGTTTCAAGTAAAAAACCGGCGTATTTTGAAAATTTCTCAACAGAAAGGTATTACTTCAATTGAATTACTAATATCTCATAGATGTCTCCAGAACCCTTAAAAATAGCAGAAAAATAAAATTAGTGAAAAATATACGTCTCAGTGTTAATAAAAGTATATTTATTGAAATGGTGCGTTTACGCACCTTTGGCCGAAAATGGGTTAACTGAATTGTGGAGTTTAGGAATAATATAAATTGACCATAAGAGAGGAATAATGTCCCTTATAAAGTTCCACGAAATACCTTATATGCAGAATGATAAAATATAAGAATGAGTATGGTCAAGATAGTAGCTCATGTAATTGTTTCAGATAGATCAAATGTCGAATTATTGAAACCTACTCACTTCATCGTAAGTTTGAGAATTAAAATTTGATATGAGATAGTTCAATTTGTAAAAATAAATAAATTTATGTTATTATTTCATTATTTTAATTATAATTAATGTATTAGTGTTAGCGTAATTATAAATATTCTGAAGTTGTAAGATTCGATTTAAATAAAAGTGTTGTACTAAAAATGAATTAGTGTAAGAAAATTTTCTTTCTACTATTTAATTTTCAATTGTACATTTATTTAAAGAGAGAATTGATTAATTTAAAAGAACTTACAAGTTCTGTATATTTAAAATACATATGCTAAGCTCATTTGGAGATATGTTTAATTATACTGATTCTTCAAGAGTTATTATTTATCTTAGTTTGATGAATTTGATATTATCTTTTAATAAAAAAATAGTTGAGATTATAAGGAATTTTAAATCAGTTATGAAGATAATAATTATCTACAGTATTAAGAAATCTTAATAATAATTAATATTGCACTATAATTTGGTATGCTAACTGAATAAATTATGCAGTAATAAGTAGAAAAAGAGAAAGAGTATTAAATTTGTGTTTCTTTTAAAATAAGGAGGAACAACTTCATTTTAAAGTCTAAAACTCTAAATATACACACAGCGTAATCTTCAGAAATGCAGAAAAACAATTATAAATACTTCTTTCCAACGCATGTACATCCTACGCGTAAGGAAATTTCTCAGGTAATTGTAACCCCTCAACTATGAAAAAACAAAACATCCACAATTGCCTCAAAGAAATAGACTCTGCATAAAATTCGGTTACAAATGTAAACATAATTCTCAAACATCTGTCTTTTTCTTCATTGCTGCATGATTATTGTGATCGTATTTCTCCGGTCAGAGTTTATAAAAGCTAAAATAAATAAAGTTAGCCATTAAAAATTAAGATAAATAAGGCGTTGCGATTATATATACTGGATACCGCTAATTTTTTAAAGTTTTCTTTATCTTAACTAATCAGATAACTTTCTGCGATAATCAAGGCGAGTAATACTTTACAATATTACTGGTATCCGCAGCATTTGGACCCCCACCCTAGCTAGGCCACTGCTTCCTACCCTGTTACTGTGTACGCGCAAAAGAAAATCGATAATATCACCATCACTTAGCATACTTTTGTGATAACACTTTTATTTAACGTCAGTAAAGCTGGTCAGATAATGCTAGAAATGGCGGCAATAGCTCAGATTCCTTCTTCTACTTCTTCCTTCTTCTTCTTCTTCCTTCTCCAAGTTTACCGACATCTGAGTTCGATAGGTTCTCTGTTAGATTGCTCTGTTGCACCCATTCTCCATTATCCCTAATTTCAATTATTCCTGTTTTCAATTGCGTCAATTGACCCTAATTATAAGCAGTCAATTCATGAACATAATCAGTTTCTACTATTAATTGCTAAAAGGTTTTAATAGACTGTTTACATGTTTCGACTCCATCAAAACCATTATCATAACAAATAAGAGTATTCTAAAATTACACAATCCATGATGTAATGACCTTTAGTAATGATAATGTTTTACACCTTTTGGAAATTAATATTAGCCTATTATTACAGGGTGTTTTAATTTGTTATATATAATCAGTTTGTTTTAAATTAAATATTATGATTGATTAATATATTTACTTATAACAAATTGAATTAATTATCTTAATTATATATTAATAGGCCAAATGCTAATGACGGAAAAATAAAATAATTTCTAGAAGTTTATATTTATTTCGGAACAATTTGTACTTAAACAGTCCTATGCTTTATTTAAACGGACAGATTTATTTCAGCTTTTCTAACAGAATATGTAATAATAAATTTTAGTAATAATATACAAAACAAACATTTTTTTCTCCTATGAAATCAAAATACTTTTGAATTCAAAATAAGATCGTTTTTTGAAATTTTCTTTTATGTTACTTGAAAAAATACAACATTAAGAAAATAATATATTTTTAATGTTTTAATATATGTTTTTTTCAGTAAGAATATATAAAAATTAAAGAACGTATACAGGCTTCACTCTCATAAACAAAAATGTTGGAATATGATTCCATGAGAAGGCATGAGTATGTTCCTCAAAATAGTAAGTAAGAACTAAATAAATATAAAAGTTTTACTTTATGTTAAGAGTTTAATATAAAAAATACATTGTTTCTGAATATGCCGAAAATACCCTCAATTTTATTTACATTGAATAAACAAGAAGAGAAAACATTGTAGTACATCGTATTGCAACACACACAAAACGAAACTGACTTTATTAATCAAGTGGGAAAAAACAATCATTGGAAGCGTAACATTGCCGTTAAGCGTTTTAGTTGTCAATTGGTTGAAATATTTGTTCGTTTGAAACTTATGAAAATGAAAAAAATATCCATTTTGTGGATATGAAATCCCACTAGTTATTTATCCTTACAGGTCAAAGACCAAATACTCATTGCACTTCTAGTAAAAATAACAAGTATTCGAGAACAAATGCTTGGTACTATCATCTAGTTACAGATTCAAGATCCAAACACTTTTTTCTGACACAACCTTAATGCTTAAAGCATGACCAATGACCAGTGACGTTTAGGGAGCTCTACATTACTAGGACTTCCCTCAAAGGGATTAGTCTGAGTGATATTGCTGAGAATATATAGGGTTAACAATTACGATATAATGAAAAATAGCAAATTAAATGATAGAATTATAAAATATCATATATAAATTCATATACACTGTTATGTTTTCATATTTTTTAAATAACATTCGTCATAGAATCTCATTTTCTTAAGTGAAAATTGCTCAAAATTTAAAAAAAAAATTACCGGATTTTTTAAAAAGCTAAGCTTTTTAAAGTCTCGTAATCGGATTTGCAGCCAATAGAGTATTTTAGCAAACGTAGTTTAACACAAATTTAATTTCGTTGTTGCAACATTTTCTTTGTGACAAATATTTACATTTGAATTTAAACATTTTCCTCCTTGTTTATTTTTATAACTATTTATTGAAACTCGCACACTTCAAACCACATTGATAACATGCTTTGCTACAAACCTGATTGCGAAACTGTAGCCTAAATTCCTATTAAAAAATATAAAAAAAACCTTTCGATGACTTCTATAAAAATAAATTTTACATTAAATCTCCACATCGGCGAAATTGAAAAAAATATATATTTCAATGTTAATACTTCTTAATTATTTTCTAGGAGGCTCTCCCCCCTGCGCCTTTACTGCGCCAAACCACAGACTTTTCTTTTGCCGTCTCTTTCTACAAACTCTCTACGTTTGTTTCTCTATCCATTTTTATATCCGTCTCTCTACATGTCTCGCTACCTGTCTGTATATTTCTCTATTGATCTCGCTACCTGCCTATCTGTTTCTCTAACCGTCTGTCTAACCGTCTAACTACTCGCATGTCTAGCATTAATTATATACCGTGTCTCTCTCCGTACCCATCTGTCTACTGTCTCTCTACTCGTCTGTATATCTGTCCCACTATCCGTCTGTCTTTCTACCCGACTCTTTAACCGTCTCGCTACCTGTTTCGCTTCCCGTTTCACTACGCGTTTCTCGACACGTCTGTCTGTCTATATATCCCTCTCTCTACCTGTACTGTAAACTCGTCTCTGCACTCATGTCTGTACTCGTCTCTCTATCCACCACGATACCCGTCTCGCAATCTTTCTCTCTACATGCCTGCCTACCGGTCTCGCTACCCGTCTCCCTACCCATCACTCTACCCCTCTGTCAATCCTCTTTTTTACCTGTTTCGCTACCCGTTAGCTTATCTATGTCGCTATCCGTCTCTCTACCCGTCTGTCTACCGGTCTCGCTACCCGCCTTCCTACCCATCTCTCTACCCCTCTGTCAATCCTCTTTTTTACCTGTTTCACTACCCATTAGCTTATCTATGTCGCTATCCGTCTCTCTACCCGTCTCGGTACTCATCTCACTACCTGTTTGTTTACTCGTCTCTCTACCTCTCGCCACCTTTACCCAATATTAAAACAATTCATTTAGTATACAGAAGCAGTTTATCTGTTATTAAATGCAAACAGAAGTAATTTATCAAAATAAGTGTAATCAGATGCAATTTTACACATGCATGAACCAGCATAATAATTCATCAGTTTTATTTTCATAGTCATTTATATCATTTGGCAGTAAATCTCAACTTTTTAAACCCTAATTGCGTCAAGCTTTTTAAAAAAGCCTCAAGGTCAGCATAACTGGGAAGGGAAAGTACCCTCAGGGCTATTATATACATGGTATTGAGTTAAGTGAAAATTTTGTAATCGGGTTCGCAGCCAATTGCTAATGTCAGAAAACGTGGCTTAACGTCATTTTAAATTCATTTCTGTAACTTTCTTTTTGTTTTTTTGGGGAGTAGGGGGGGGGGTCTAAATATTTACATTTAAATTCAAACTTTTGCCCCCACGTTAATATTAGTGTTGTTTATATTATTAAATAATACTTTGTTGACCGAACTTCATTCGAAACAAATATAAAAAGACTTCTTCTACAGTTTTTCTTGGAGAAACTTTAGTAATCGGGTCCAAAGCTAACCGGAGAATTTAATAGCATTATTGTTTGTAACTCTTATAGAGTTAAAACAATATTGTTGCTAGCATTACTGCCCCGTGGCAGAATGCACGCGACGCTGCGACGGGCGTTGCAGACTTTTTAGGACACCTGCAGACTAAAAACATACAGTGATGCCGCAGACGCGCTATAGCGCGTAAATTATGCGAAAAAACGGCAAACTTCGTCGAAGGATCGCGAATAAAAAGGGGAATTTCGTCGAAGAATCGCGGAAAAAACGTGAAATTCATTTAAAGTTCGCGAACAGTAGCTAATTTCGTTGACAGCTCGCGAAAAAAACGCAAAATTAGTCAAAAGGCCGTGAAAAAACGTGAGTTTCGTCAAAAGGCCGTCAAAAACATGAGTTTCTTTGAAGGATCGCAGAAAAATCCGAATTTTGGCGAAGGGCTACGGAGAAAACGCCAACTTCGTCGAATGATCGTAGAAAAAACTGTTAATTTCGTCGAAGGATCACGAAAAATCGGTCAATTTCGTCAGAGGATCGCCAAAAAACGGTAAATTTCGCCGAAGGATCTCGAAAAAAACGGAAAATTTCGTCGAAAGAACTCGAAAAAAACGGAAAATTTCGGCTAAGGAATTCGAAAAAACAGTAAATTTTGTCGAAGGATCTCGAAAAAACGGCAAATCTCGTCGAATGATCTCGAATAAACGGCAAATTTCGTCGAAGGATCACAGAAAAAACGGCAAATTTCGTCGAACGATCACGGAAAAAACGCGAATTTTGTCCGAAGGTCAAAGAAAAATCATGAAATTCATCAAAGGATCTGGGAAAATGGCTAATTTTGTCGACAGATTGCAATAAAAATGCAAATCATAAAAGGGCTGCTGATAAACTTGATTTTCGTCAGAAGACTAAAAAAAACCATGAGTTTCGTTGAAGGATCGTGGAAAAAATGCGAATTTTATCAAAGGGCCACAGAGGAAACATCGTTGGATGAATCAAAAGCAGAGTTAATCCGACCTGCAACAGGAAAAATTATTGCCGAGAGGGGATTTTCTCCCCTCCCCCCTCTGCTGTAACCTTTCGGAATATTTGCTATGAATTTCAGATTTTTTTTTTACTCAGAAAGGCAGATAAATGCTGATGCCTTAATTAATTAGCACTACAACTACAACAGCAGCAAGAATAGATTTATATGATATATTGCGTATTGCAGACTATTTTTGAAAACATTATTAGCGTTGCAAACACTTGAAGATATTTCTGCCATTGGGGAGTACTCTTGTTTGAGACCAACCTTGCCTGTGTATCGGAATGGGGAAAAGTTCCGTATTCTGTGTTAGTTGACGGGATTGGTGAAAAAATTAAAAATGGTGCCAAAATTCAGTTTTAGCATCTTACCAAATTTTTCGGTACTTACGTTTTATCCGGCCCAGGTCAGATACAACTGAGCCAAGCATGGCGCCAATTATACTAATTACAGTAACACTTATTTTTTTACAGGTATATAGTTTATTTATATATTGTAGTGTATATGTTTTTTTAGTATAATTTATAAGGTTTTTTTATTATAGTTTACTGGGTTTTGTTATTTATTTATTATTGCTTATTTATGTTATTTATTTATTTTATATTATTTACCATTTTAAACAATTTTATGTATTTAACAATATTAAATTACTCCAACCATTCAATATAATATTAAATTACTTTTTTGCACATTATTGGCAACGATAAACAGGATTGGCAATTGACAACTATTTTTGGCGATCTATCTCCTGTCCCAGATAATACGTAAGTACCAATTTTTCTAGAGAGCGGAAAACCATGTTTTTCAAATATTTACAAACGTACGTTTATTAAACCATGTTTTTGCGCCATCTTAAAAAATTAAGTACGATGCTAAAATAAAATTTTATTCACATTTTCGATATTTTAATAAGTAATGAAAATACATAACAAACATATTTAGCAAACCTAGGAGGCATTTTTGTGATAAATAATTGTTATTGTCAGGGGGGCAAATAGTAAACAATTAATAAACGAACTAAAAAATTATCGAAAATTACTTGTGGGAATCTCAGGACAGAAATATCTGGTATAAATAGCATTTAAAATCTTAAAATGGAGAAGTGGTCCGTATAAAAAAGCAAAACATTATACGCCTGATATAAATCTTTTTTTAATGTTTTTAATATTTCCGAAAGCAGAGATAAAACGATAAAAATCCCGGCAGAGATGTCATATACGCACCACGTTGGAGCGATTTTTTTTCCCCGCCAATTTGGCGAAAACTCTTTGTTGTGTTTATTTACTTTTATTTTAATTTTAATTCTATAAATTATTTTTATTATGCATATCAATATTTATTTATATCAAACTATCATTTATTTATTTTTATTTACTTTTTTTTTTAAATAAGAGAAGCTATTTCATTTATTACGTTATTTTATTTTTATATTGAAATAAAAAATCACGTGCTATTATTGCATATTATTTGTAATTAATATTCAAAACTAACTTTTCGAAAAATTGACGAGGGAAAAATATCGGGCCAACGTGGTGCGTATATGACACCTATGCCATGTTTCATTTCACATACTACATATCATTTGATGTATTGATAGTTTTATGTCAACTTGGCGCAGTTGATAAATCGCTAAATATCATTCTCATAATATGTTCATTTGCATACATTTCATTTAAATATAAACCTTTCGCTCTTTTTATTTGAATACATACAATAAAAATACATGTCTTTCACTCATTTAATTAAAAATACATGCCTTTCACTAATTCCAATTAAAATAAGAAAAAAAAAAAGAAAATAAGAATAAATAATACCACAAATCAAAACCTTTTATTTAAACATTAAAGAAATGTTTCTAATTTACACACGCGAAATAAAAAAGCAGCCATTGGTGAGATTTGCGCCAAATCTCTAATACTAAGTTATTGCGGGTTCTTTCTTTCAAACAGAAAAAAATCCAGATTTTTTTTTCCATTTTTATTGAATGAAAATGTGTTTTATTCTATTGAATATTGGTGTGTGCATATTGCTTTGCTCCATGTACTCCATGAACTTTTGAAATCGGATTATTTACGAAATCTCCGCCGGTGAAAATGACGTACGCACTCAATTTTCGTGACGTATGTTCTTTAATTGTGCTTTTTTTTTATCTATTTTTTAATATAATTTCCAAACGGTTTGAAATTTATTATTGGTAATAAATAGACGTCGTTGTCACCTTTATAGGTACCTGCTGTAAAAATTTGAACGAAATCCGTTAAATATTTTTCGAGTTATGCTTGACGAAATGTTTTAATATCCGCCGTAGCTATATATGGAGCAAAGTAATACTGCGCTGTGTATGAGTCTTCGTGTCACTCAGACAATAAACAATTGATATTCATTCTAATTCCCTTCCAAGCAGACCATACAAATCTCTCGATTAGCAGCTTTACTCAATCATTATCCAATGCCGAAACGAATCCTGCTGTGAATATTTTGATGTCTCACAGAACTATTAAATTACGCTATAAGCAACGCTTTAAGTATAGAATCATCTTACAGTTACCTACATTATTCTATGAGAAGGATCATCTGGTCAAATGAATTTAATTCCTCTGATTTAAGTGCCCATATAAGTTGTAAATGGAAACGTCCCTCTCATCTGAATCATCTACTTGAATTTAAAATGTTCAGGAGTATTACAAGAGCTTTCCATCTCTGCTATATCAGCTGAATGCTTAGATATGTGCAAGATATTTTGCAATGTTCACTTCTTCAGATCCTTAAATAAGCAACTAAATGAAAAGATGCCTTTATAAAAGGTTTTGTAAAAATGTGTTTTTTTTTTTAAGTCACAAGATTCTACAGAAAAAACTTTCAACACGAAATCTGTCTGTAATGAAATACTGCTTTAAACAGAAAAGGGAATATATTAAAGTAATATAAATATATAAATTCCGATAAACCCCCCCCCCCCCAAAAAAAAACATACAATTACACCAGCTAAAATGGATAGCTGTCTAAAACGGAATATTTTTTTTCTGGTGCCTTGATATTCCGCTTTTACAGGTTTCACTGTGTATTTTAATAATTCCTCAAAGTAATAATCCTATATTTTAAAACGAAAAGTATTTCTGTAAGATTAAAAAAAAATTGACCAATTTGTGCATGCGTGAGATTAAATCTAAAACTGTTCAGTAGGGTGGAACGAAAATAATGGTTAATTTTTTTTTTTCACTTAGAAATTTGCTATAGTCGGCAAAAGTTGCCTTTTGGGATTAGAATGAAGAATATGAAATTTTCTTGCTGTACTAAAATATTTTCAGGTGCCGCAAAGGGCTTCAAAATTTGCGGTTTTATGAAAAAACGATAAAAATTGCAGTTTAAAAAAAAATTTCTTTTCTTGATCATTAAAGTAATATACATATATTTTGTAAACAGACTATTCAAAATATTATATATTTGCAGAAAACCTATACATTCTATGTATTAATAATTTTTAGATGCCATTACAAAAAAAAAATGATTTTGTAGAATTTAGCGATTTTCATCATATTAATTTTACAGTAACATATTCTTATAGTACTGCATTGAAATGAAATAAATACAATTTTTAATTATCGTACCTTAGTTAATTAAATTACATATTTTTCAGAAAAAACATTAAAAGAGCGACACCCCTGATTAACGGACACATATGGAACAAAAAAAAAGTCTGAAAAGACAGCAGGAGAGGGGTTGTCAGTTATAACGAGAGCTAATTTTAGCTGGAAAATTTTAATTTGGCCGCAAGAGAGGGTTTACCGTATATAAGGGTGTCCATTAGAAGATGTTTGACTGTATAATGTTTTTAAAGGAAAAACGTTATTCTTAAGAAAGATTATATTTTTTCAATTGTCCATTGTAATCACACATGGTCCATAATAATCACACTGACACATTGGATTGTTTTTTGTTTCACATTTTAGCATTATCTTTTGAAAATGTATTTTGGTTTTCATCAATGCATCTCTTGCAGAAGTGCTACAAACGGAGAAGTATGACTCGGTAACTAATTTAACAATCCCTTCAACTGCTTGTGTGTGACTTAGTGAAAAATTGAAGTCAATACGTTGACTCCCATGACCATGATAACATTCTTTTGGTTGCTTTATTTACTGCTTTAGTTTGTCATCAGAAATATGCATCGTCATAGGATGCTCTGTTACTTTAACATCATGGCATTGAATCATATGAATATAATTCGCTACATCAATGTTTATACAGGAATTAAAAATTTTCTAATGACAACTTCACTTTCAGCCCCTGCTTTTACAATCCGGCATAATGCAAACTCTCTTACATGACTTCTATCACCTGATAGCATACAAAGGAGGACAGTTTCATGGGTAGCAAAGTATGCATTTCTTTGACTGATTGGATCAATTACATTTTAAGAGTCTAATTGAGCTAACGTAAATAACTGATAAGTTTTCACAAGTGCTTCGATCCATAGATACAAGATGGTTTCAACTTTATGTTAAACCAAACAGTTGCATACACTTTCAAAATGTACTCAGAAAGTATTTGGAGATTTTGTAATTGATATTCTGTTCCTACATACAAATGAAGTATTCTGTTTGCTAAGGTAAGCCATTGTGAATGACAGATTTTTTTGGTTTCTTCATAGACAAATCAGAAGGGCAACTTCCAACGGAGACTGTGTTGCACATTTCTAACAAATATTTTTGATCCATACTAAAATTATCTTTACTTTTTAGCAATGGAATGTTATTTTCATTAGGTGAAAACGAAATCACTGGAAAAAGCCATACTTTCTAGTTGTTTCCTTATTTTCTTTCCAAATTCATTTGGATCCATAGTTTTTCCAACTTATGACGTACGGCCAGTTCATTTGCATGAAATAGACAAATCAAACACTGCAGTGGCTTTCATACGTGTTCCACTCATGGCTTAGTTTCCAAAAAAAAAGTACCAGAGCTCTAATATTCCACAGTAATAACAACCGTATTTACTTCCCCATTCGCTCCACTCGCATGTTTATATTTCATACATTATTTGCAAAATTGAAAGCAATTTCGTTTTCAGCTAAAGAAAATTTTCTACATATTTTGACTGTATCTACTTGCATTTATTTATATACAATGTGGTTATAATATAAATATCTCTATTTGGAGCTGTCTGTAGCTCGAGGGAAACCAAAATCGGTACACTTACTATTCGAGAAGGGGGAAGAAGAATGGAACCCTAAAAAAAATAATTTCAATAATCACCGACAGATGGCGCTACTGAGTGTGAAATAAAATGTGTATTACAAGATCAAAGAATTACAGCGTCAAACTGGATGGCTAACCTAATTTATTCGAAAATGTTTTAGTGAATGTGGCTACGCTTTCGCATGACGGTGCCGATCATGTTCAGGTTCCATAGAGCCATTGTGCTGGAGGACACAATCCAGGCGGTGCACGATGTGTTCAACTGCGGAATGTAACGCCTCAGGAGTGGTGTTTCGCACATGATGTGATATGTGGTAAAGTCATTGAGGTTTGCGACACCTCTACGGTACACAATATTACACATTACATTTCACACTCAAAAGCGCCATCTGTCGATGATTATTGCAATTATTTTTTTTTGTTCCATTCTTCTTCCCCTTTCTCGAATAGTAAGTGTAACGATTTTGGTTTCATTCGGGTTGTTCCTTCAAGCTACAGACAGCTCCAAATAGAAATACTTATATTATAACCACCCAGTATAATAAAATCTTCTAAAGTAACGGAGTAAAAATATTAAAATCAGGAGTGGGGAATTTTTAGAAAATCCTACTCACCAAAGATTTCTTTTTTTGTTTCAACTAACAAAATACAACACACACCGTTGTTCCGGTGGGCTTCAGTGCGCAGTATTTAGAAGCTCCGACTAATATTTAAATATTCACTAAAAATAAAGAAGTACTGAAGCTGCACTCCTGTGAACTTCGACACGAATAAGTTCATCAGTAAAAATATTTAAAAAACACGAACAAAAAGCAGTGTGTAAAAACGGCAGATACGGTTGAGGTTAATTCTGGCTTTCCTCGTCGCCGTTCGGAAACGATTGAGCGAGACAGAAAACCATCGAGTCTGGACTTGTGACCGCTACATAGAAGTATGCTCCTACGTGTGTGACACACTACATCACTTATGTAAGCTGGTAGGAAAGAACGCAAAAGATTGGAGAAGGAAGGGAAAGGAAAATATTATTTAGGATTAGGTGTTTTGGAAATGCTGTTTTGCTGGGCTCCGGAGGTCAGTATTTATGAGCTCCGGTAAATTCTAACCAATATTTAAATGTTTTCTAAAAAAAAGAAGTACCATAGCTGAGCTTGTTCTACTACTTTTTATAAAATTTTCTGTTTAAATTTTAAATATTTTTTAAAGCAATAAATTTTGTAATTTTATTTCAGGTAAATAAAAATAAAAAACTGTTAAAATTTTAGAAAATATATTTTTTAAACACTGTACGTACGTTCTTATAATGAAAACAAAATTGTGATGATTCCATTGAATAATGTGTAGCTAGCTGATTGGCAACCCGATGTGTTACTTTTGAAATCTCTTCAAATTTTCTTGAAAAATGTAATTTAATCTGTATATGGTTTTCATCATCTATTGAAGTAGAAGATACACATTATTGAAGATTCTACACTTTAGTTTTATGAGAAAATGACGTCAATATATTTATATAATTCCTGTAAATATTCAATAATTCGAATTGCAAATTATACTATTCTAAAAGCTTCATCCATCAAAGAGTTTGCCTTTAATTTCGAAATTTGTGGAAAGAAAATGCCGTCAATTTTCCTCAAACATAGAGAAAAAATACTTCAATCTAATAATCTAGCTTTTGTATTTTTTATCGTTTTTTTTTCTAGTGCCCACAGAAAAAAATCTTAAACGCTATTTATTTAATTAAATTATTATTAGTATTTTTTCTTTTAAATTTTAAGGAAAATTGCATTAGCAAACATCTGATAATCATTTTAGGCAGATTTCATAAGAAATACTACCTATTACATTCTCACCTAAGTTGGAAATTTTGAAAAATTTTTGCAGATCTACGCCGATCATGACTCCCAGAAACCAAAACCACCCCCAGTTCAAAACTTTATATATCTATCTATCTATCTATGTCACTTTTTTCTGACCACGATAACTGGAAAAATTCTGCATTAATCTTTTACAAACTGATGCATAAAATCAAGGGGCATAAAATCTCGGTCAAGTTCGTTAATGGGCAAAATCGAACCAAGGGGGGGAGGGGGAAATGGGGGGAGGGGGAAATGGGGGGAGGGGCTTTTTGTGAAAACAGAAAACCCCCCATAATTTCTTAATTATTATACGTATCGAATCCGTTTAAATTTTTTATTACTTCTAGGAAAAGGGCCGAAAATTTATGTATGACAGATTTTTTATATAATTAAAAATGGCCCCAAGGGGGGAAAAAGAGGGGTTTTAGAAGAAAAAAAAATCATAGCTTCGTCAATTCACAAGATATCAAATTCGCGTAGATTTATTATTAATCCTCTTAATATTATCTAAAACTTTTATATTGACAAGTTTTTTATAGGACCAACCAGTATAGCAAAAAAATAAAATAAAAACAAAAAAAAAATCCCTGCCGGCTCCGCCTGCAAACAAGTTATTTTTCGAAGTAGGCGGTTCCAACTCCCGCATCTTTTCGAAACTGATACATAAAATCAAGGAGCATAAAATCTCGGTCAAGTTCGTTAATGGACAAAATCGAACCAAGGGGGGGGGGGGGATGGGGGGCATTTTGTGAAAACAGAAAAAAACCCATAATTTCTTAATTATGATACGTATCGAATCCGTTAGAAGTTATTATTAATTCTAGAAGAAGGGCCGAAAATTTATGTATGACAGATTTTTGATATAATTAAATATTGCCTTAAGGGGGGGGGGGGGGGGTTAGAAGAAAAAAATTCATAACTTCGTCAATTCCCAAGATTTCAAATCCGCTTAAATTTATAATAAATCCTCTTAATATTATCTAAAACGTTTATATTGACAAGTTTTTTATAGGAAAAACTCTTAAAACAAAACAAAAAAAAAACCCTGCTGGCTCCGCTTGCAAACAAGTTAGGTTTCGAAGTAGGCGGTTCCAGTTGCCGCATCATGGCAAAAAGGTCATTTTTTCCGCAATTCCCAACAAACAGGCGCCCCACGGTCTGCGTCTTCGAAATCTACCTGTGCCTGTAGGCTGAGCCGTCAAGGATTTTTTTCTTTCTCATCAACAAAATGTTTCGAAAATTAAAAATGACGTCATTAGAACGAAGAAAACATAAAAAATCGATTTTTAATCAAATGAAATATTTTTAAAATATCATTTTGTACGTGAAACCACTCTTCTCCTTTCTTCCCTGTGAAAAGTTTTAATATCATCTTTATAAAATAATTAGATGAAATCTGTGTTTTCACTTAAAATATATTTCGAATAAATTAGGGGTTCTAGTTCGAGTTCGAATACAGGGAATTTAACTTCGTTTTTGTTTAACATCCTTGATTGGATATAAAACTCAAAAAAGCTACGATGAAATCATTTCTGTTAATTTTTCAACAGATGATTTTTTGCTTTCTACAATAAAGAGTTGGGAAGCTTGAATACGTGAAAAATAATTTTTTATTTCTTCAAATATGTAATTTAATTACAATAATGTTCACACCATATATGGAAATAATATATAATTCCAGTTTGAAAATGATGTTAAAAAGAAAAAGCTAATAATCACTACTGTTTGATCACCCTTGTAACCTTTTTTTTAAAAAATCCATATATATATATATATATATATATATGTCTTTCAGTGCTTGTTTGCGCTCACTGGGAATAATTGAGTAAAAGTACCAAAGACGGTGTTATTATAAATTTTGTGGATAATGTTAAAGTTTAGAGATAATTTTCTATAGTAAGAGTTCAAAACGTAAACATATTTTTATATATTTGGTTGTTTAAAAAAGAAGAGTGGAAATTGGGTGATTTGGAATCTAGCTTTACAACTTGGCTTGAGCATTCCTTCAGAGTGAAACAAATCAACGTCATCTATTGTCCAATTAGCCATTTAACTATTTTAAAAAATTTAGTTGAAGTTTATACAATAATTAGGTCAAAGGTGGCAAAATGTTCAAGCATAAAGTCGAATTGAAAAACAAAAAGTCTAATTAAAAAACATAAAGTCGAATTGAAAATACTTAAAGTCGAATTGAAAACCAGCCCTTTAATTCACAATTATATGAAAAAAATAAGGTTTAAATGTTTGGAGGGCTAATACTGCAACGAGGAGGTTCGTAACTTGGTCCTTGACGCCAAAGATGAATAAGGAACAACAATATTTTTCCAATTCTTTTTTTCAGAAAATGTATTTAATTTTTTTTAAATTTTAACTTTGATGGGACTATTTCAATAAAAGGTTTTCGCTTCCAAATACTGATAAAGTAATATTATTGTCCCATCGAAAAGAACAAATCAATAAGAATCCACATTAAAATGATTTAAAATCAATTTTTTTTATCTTAAAGTATTTTAGAAATATTTGATTTTATATGATATAATTATTAAAATTCGTTTAACATCATTATTTATTTAATATTAAAAAATATTAAATAAAAAAATAAACTGAAAAAAATCATATACTATATTAAATACATTTTAAACCATTAAATTGTGATGAGAATAGATTTTATTCGTGGTTTTATTTTTAAATATATAATTATATTTTTGTTTATACAGAATAAAATAATAATAATAATAATAATAATAAAACAGAAATTTTCGTTATTTTGCCGAAATCACAGTCATAGTAAAAAGGTCATTCAAATTAAGGCCCATCGTTGGCCTCAGTAAGAAAAAAATTGCAGTTCTTGATGTAAGAAATACGAGGGGTTTTCGAAAAATAAAGATACAATACCACATACTCATTCAAAAAACTTTTAATTGATAAGATGTCCATTGCAAATTACTGAACGGTATATGCCTTACTCGTCGACATAGTTGCCGTCATTGTTCAAGCGTTTATTAAGTCTGGGTACGAGCTTTTGTATCCCTCAGTCATAGAAGCTTACCGTTTGGTGTCGAAACCACATTTCAACTTAGATTTTGATCTCATCAATTTCATGGAAGTTTTGCCCTGCAAAATGTTTCTTCAGGTACAGGAATAAGTAGTAGTAGCTGGATGCAAGGTCAGAGATCACAGATGGCCTACCTGTTCTGGGTTGTTCATGAACATTGGTCCTACCTCATTGCAAAGTACGACACAGTTTCGTTACATTTTGTCGATTCATATTATTCCTATACATGGAAACAATTTCTTTGTGAATATCCGTTGGACGCTCACCTTATGCATGAAGAAAACGTATGACGGGACGTACTTCACATTTGGTGGGATTCTGAATTGACGCAGCCATTATAAACACGTGCTACATGAAACAGACTCACCGTACAAATAACGAATGACTGCGAGGAAAAAATCAAATGTTCAAAGTTACAATATGTGTTGCCAACGCGCTCATTAAAACTTTTCTTTCCTGCTATCTGTGTATCTTTACTTTTCAAAAAACACCTCGTACTTAACTATTTATGACATTAATCTAAATACTTGTGAAGTAAAATGTGTCTGAACACGACATCATCTTGTTGTAGTCACAGTAGAATGTTTCAATTTTATGTATGAAAACGGGAACGGGAACTTTTCGTATGCTGCTCTTCTGATTCTGATATTAGGAACCTTGCTTACAAGACAAACTATTTTTCTATCACTGCTGGAAAATGACGTCATTTCCGTGGACTTTCCATTTCAACATTTTCTACAGAAAAAAAACTTTTAAAAAGACTTGTTTTTGGTGTCTAATTTAGAAAGTATATAGAGAATCTGCTGACAAGTTATTAAATGAAATATAATATTTTTAATGCTTTACAATTCTCTTTAAACACCAGTCTCATATTACTGCTTATTATTCTCTTCTTACTCTTCTTTTTGCTTTTCGAATCCTTCTGACTGCAGAATTTACAGTAGATGCAGAATTGGCAGCACCTGAAACACTGTAAAGAAAAAAAATTACTGACTACAAGAGTAAATTAAAATACAACTCTGAGTACATTTTGATGCAACGTATCTTTTAATCAATTTAATTTAACATAATATTAATTTTATGGTCAGCATAAAATGAAAATCTGGATTTTACTTTAACAGATTTCAGTTTAGCGCTAAAATGCAGTATCTTACATTAATATAACCTTATGATGCATATGTTTTTCTTATTTTTACGTTGTTCTAGCCAATCAATTGTCAATTGTGGTAATTCTGTCAAACATGTTCATTGTGGACATAGATTTTAAGCAAATCCTGTTTGATTTTTTTAAGTCATAAAAAGTCACTAAATTGAGCTACAATTTTCAAAAAATTTCATTCGATAGTACTTTTTCCCTATTATATGTGATAATTGAAATTATGCGATATTTAGAAATAATGTATGATCGATTAAAGCGAAAGCAATACTACAAGTAGTTGCTATCCTCGTTGCGCATTTCTAAAAGTAACTCGTTTATGGCAGCCACCAAATTTCTAGCACTAACAATTCCAAATAAATTGCAGTTTCGAAGGTTTTTAGAACGTTTTCCACTCTATTAAACTTTTTCAGTTTCGAATTTTTCAAAAATTGTTCACATTTACATTTTATTTTCTAACAAAAATATACCGGAAATTTAATATTCTGGAGTATTAAAAAGAGTAGTGTATCGTCCCCACCCCATCCACCAACATATTTATATTTCATACATTACTTAAAAAATTTAAAGCAATTTCGTCTTTAGCAAAAAAATTTTTGAATATATTTTGAATATATCTATATGCAATTATCTAATATATAAAAATTAAAATTTGTCTGTCTGTTTCTCTGTCTACACTTCTATACAAATCAACAGTTTGGAAGCCATAATTGTGAGATGTTACGTATAGGTGTATTAAAACACGGCCGAGGCAACTAAAGTCATCCGGAATCGAAATAATATATAGCTAATTTTTAATTAATAAAAATACAAAAACTTAACAGCCTTTTCCTGTCAGATTTAAACATTTTTCGTTATAGTAGTTGCCAACAATTTAAAATACACAGTAAAATTCTTTCGACAATAATTAAATTTCTATTGAAAGATTTCCACGTTAAAAATAAAAATGAAATAAAGTTTCAACAATTGAAATGAAGATTAGTATGACGTCATATTGGTAATATAACGGAAATTTTCAAACATTTCTCAATAATATAAGGAGTATGAGTATGTGTAAGTACAGAAAGCAGGTTAATATGATGTCATTAGAGAGTTAAAAATGAAAATTAATGTGACGTCATATTGAATGTTTAACGGAGTTTTTAAAATATTTGTGAATCATACAAAGAGAGTATCAATATGACTAATAGAGAAAGCAAGTAGATATGACATCATATGGGTTTGAGGAACGTACTGAATCATGATAAAATACCGACTATGGAAATATTGGCATGTTTTAATATTTTAAAGTTCTCTGTACAACATGTTTAATTTTGAAATTGATTTTTTCTACACAAAGATTCTTAAAATCCCGGACAACGACGGGTACTTCAGCTAGTATATAATAAAATATAATAAATAAACAGAGCAAAAATATAAACATCAGGAGTAGGGAAATTTTCAAAAAATCCTACTCGCCAAGGATTTCTCTGTATGAACTAAGTATTAAACAGCACTGCTCCGACAGGTTCCGGAACGCAGTAATTATGAGCTCCGGTGAATTCCTAACAATATTTAAATACTCACAAAAATCAAAGAAGAACCGAAGCTGAGCTGCGGTGAGATCCGGCGCAAATTAAGCACTGCCTAAAGGCCATGCGAAACTTGACCGTTTTAATCCCAGCAGTGTCACAGAAATTGCAATTTCAGGTTGTTTTTTGCTCCTGCTCCCTTCTAAATTTCGAATTGTTTTTTTTTTAATTTCTTTGTGCAAAACATTTACGTTTTAAAAGTAACAGCCATGCAAATTTCAAGTTTCTAATCCTAACAGTTAAAAATAAATTGTAATTTAGAATCTTTTCAGAAAGTTTTACGCTCATTTAAAACTTTTAAATTTCGAACTTTTTTTAAACCGTTCATAGGGAGTATTTACATTTATCCTGCAATGCTATCCGTTCAAAATTTGCCATGTGCAGGCGTTGTTTCCTTCTGACCTGCCAGCAAAAGAGGGTTTTGCTTGGGAATTTCTTGCTCACATGGAAGTGGACAATGATTGGCCGTGGAAAATTCTGCGGACAGATGAAGCCCATTTCCATCTGACGGGATTTGTCAATACACAGAATTGTCGAATATGGGCAACAGAAAATCCACTCGCAACGCACCCAGTACCATTTCATCCTGCAAATGTCATTCTGTGGTGCGGATTTACGGCATCATTTATCGTAGGAGACTATTTTTTCGAGGAGACGGGTACTTCGGTCCTGTTACCGTTACCGTCACTGGTCAGCGCTATGAGTCTCTTTTGCGTAATGACGCATTCCAGATCTGCAACAGCGTGGATGTCTGGATAATATCATTTTTATGCAAAATGGCTCCTCCGCACATTGCAAATCGAGTGAAGCAGTTGTTGAGGCGGCGTTTCGGAAATGCTAGAATTATCAGTCGTCATTTCCCTACAACCTGGCCGGCCCGATAACTTGATCTTAATCCGTGTGATTTCTGGCTGTGGGGTTATCTGAAAGATGTTGTGTTCAGTACCCCGATTGCCAACGTAGCTGAGTTGAAGACACGCATTGCACAACACATTCTGAACTTGACCCCGGTGACACTTCGATCGATTGTGGAACATGCTGTTTCCCGGTTTCATCTTGTTGCACACAACAGTGGACAGCATATTGAACATGTTTTGCGCCAGTCTCGCGATTCTTAAAAACCGATTAGATGGATGCTTTTTATGCAGTTTTTGGCCTCAGGACAATTAAAAACCGATTTTTCCCATCCGATGTGATACGACCTTGCCGTGGTGGATGGGCTTACGTAACTAACAGTATCACACCTGTACAGTCGTGCACACTGAACAGTACAGTTGGTTTATCGTGTAACTTACGCCTTAGCCGTTGTTTTACGATTTGTCATTTGTAGTCGAAATTCTGACGCTTACAGCGCCCTTTGTCGCTAAAATTTGGAACTATTTTTTTGTTGTTGTTCATGTTCTTTCCCCTTTCTTCAATAATACGCCGTTCAATTCTGACGTCATTCTAATCAGTGGTTCGTTTGTTAGAGCGTTTTGAAACTTAAACTTTAATTATAATCGCCCTCTGTATATATATATATATATATATATATATATATACCGATCTCATACTATCACATAAGTATAAAAAAATAATAATAATAATTTATTTTGTCTTTTTTTTTTTTTTTTTTTTTTTTTTTTTTTTTTTTTGTAGGTATTGAAAGTTTACAATGCAAATTTAGACATTTATAATACAAATAACACAGGGTAACTTACGCAAACATAAAAGGCCCAAAAGGTGTAGAAGCTGTGCCAAAATTAAAATTAGGATTGTTACATTCTCTTGCATTTGGAGTTCCAAAACAAAATCCAGCAGCTGTAGCGGTTCTTTTATCATCCTGAAATACATATATTTATATATATACATATGCGTTACTCAAAACAAATAGGGGAGGGGGGCACAAGGCTTTAATAAAATTCTACTGATAACTAGATAAAATGAAGAAAACATTATATGCAAATCAATGTTCATGACGTCAGATATCAGAAAAATGATATAATCGTTGAAATTGGATTTCACAGAATCTTTACTATATTTCCCTACCAAAATTACTATATTTTCCTTCCACTGGTAACACCCAATTTTTCAAAATTTTCTGAGAAATGTGTTTTAAAAATGCCACAACAACATGATTTACCGAAATCCGTAGCTTGGCGAATTATCGAGAAACTGAAATCTGGACAAACGCAAAGGTGTGTAGCAGAACCTATTGGGGTGGCATGGGATGTCATTACAAGGTTGTAGAATCGAATCCAAGAAACAGAGAATATTACTACTAGACGTTTAGCAGAGCAAGGTCGCTTACCTGCTGCCATAACAACTGATGACTGGTGTACGATGTCAATGGCTCGTCGAAAGGCACAGTGCATACTCAGAATTGTTTGAAAAACAAAATGCTAATGAAACTGATCATATACGCAATAAAGGATCAGTCAAATTTAACTGCGGAATCCCAGAAGAAAATCTGTAAAAAATAAAATAATTTTGAGTGTTTGGCGCAAAAACACGCGATTTGGCGAGCAACACTTTTCCTTGCCAAATGCAAACGATTTTAATACATTTGAAAATTCCTAATTAAATGAGTGTTTAAATGCGCAATACTTTGTAGAATTTAAACTTAAACGATTAAATACTTTATTATTTTTACTATAAACTTATATAATATATATACAAATTGCATGTTCCTAAATTTATTTAATTTTACACGGTCTCACTAGCTGAATAAGTTTTCAGTGTTATTTAACAGTAACTTATAGATTAAGAACGCTCTCCTCACTATACATTTTGATATTGAATAAGTCACTGTTTCCATGGCAACAACACTTTTTGCTTGTTGCCTCTGACACTAACAATATTGAAGTCAAATTACCAATGCTCAAAATAGGAACTTAATTTTCATTTTGAAGCATTTTCAATCAATTTAAATTTTGTTTTAAGCCGTGGAATACGATGGTTATTTTTATAGATACATATAAATCTATATAGCAAAACTGTAGTTATAAAAGCGCAATTATTTTATTTAAACTTATTTAAACTAATTCAGTAGGAAGAGAAGAAAAAAATTTTCCTAAAAGAGTATTTATCATAAAAGTCTTTTTTTTTTCATTGTATAGCCAGAAGAGATAAATCACCAAACATACGAAATTTTTATGATTTTTTTACGGACATTATATGAAGATTCCGCAGCAATTTTTTAGTAAACATATATATCCTCATGAGAATAATATTTTATTTTTTCACACTTTTCTGAGTATGCGCTGATAGAGACCTACCTTGTCAGCTGCAAAGGCAGTTTCGTTTGGCAACAGAACGAAAGGGAATCAAGCCAGAACGACCGAAATAGACTTCGTTGGCCTATATGCGCGTAGTCAAATGTCATGTATTCCTTTGATCTCAAGATACCGTGATATCCACTGAGCTCCACAAAAAAACGGAGCGCTAACTCCCTATCCTGTTACATTGAAATCAGCGGTCTGCGCAACCGCCTATGAATACAAAAATGCCATTCAATTTCGGTGAAAAAAATTACGCCACGATTTTCTTTGTAAAATTTCCCAAAATAGGTTGAAAAGTATTTATGAATTCGGTTTGTCTGGACGCCTGTCTGTCCGTCCGTGCTCTAACTCTTGTAAGTATACTCGGATTGTCATGCAATTAATACATGTTATTGAAATTTGTAATGACATGTTCGGTCTGGAAAGTGAAATATGTAGCCCGTATACTTCGATTACAGGGGCACTCAAAAGAATGCCGTTACATTATGATCTATGGGGAAAATCCTTTGCAGTGTATTTTATTGATGTTACACTATTTCAAATATATTGAAATGGATATACATCACTGAAGTGCACTACAAAAAGCTTACTATCGAATATGATATGTGTAGCACGTGTAGTTAATTTACAGGAGAGCAGAAAAATATTCAGTTATATTATGGTTTATGGGGAAAAATTGTTTGCGGTGTTATTTATTCATGTTACAATATTAGAAACATAAATGAAATTGACATGAATTTTAGAGGTGCACTAAAACATGCATCCTGTAGAATATGGGGTGTAAAGCATTTATTATTCATTTACAGGGCCAGACAAAACTGTTCGGTTACATAACAGGGGACAACTTTGTGCAGTGTATTTTATTTATATTAGACTATTTCTAAAATAATGAAGTGGATATACATTACTGACGTTTACTACAAGATACCTGTTGTATAATATGATGTGCATAGCATATTTCGTTCATTTACAGTGATACACAAAAATTTCGAATAAAGTAACTGTATCCGAAGTACTGTCTATAAACGATAAATTCTGGAAGTACGCTTTCAGTTAGGTATGCGTTATTAAGTTTAATTAAATTTTCGCATACTATGTGGTGTGTATAAATGTTGTAAATTATATACAGGACTACGCAAAAAAATTCGTAACCATTACCGAGTATGAGCGTAAATTGCTTAAAGGGAATTTTTATTGGAGCTATGCATTTTGAAAGCAAGCTATATTTAGTATACTAAGATATGCTTATAGAATATAAACAAAATCATATACAAGGCCACGCAAAGAACTGGATACATGGTTGCCTATAGAGGATAATTTCTAGAAGTATGATTTCAATAGTTTTAAGCGTGTTTTTGCCTGAATTATGCGAGTTTTTGTCGAGTAATTTTTGTAAAAGGAAATTATTTGAAAATGGGGTTAAATTATTTTTTATTTTGACAGCTTTCAACAAAGTTGACCTTCAATTAAAAAAAAATTGTTTCAGTAGACATCTGTTTGGTGAATAGAGCTTGTTAATGACATTTTAAAAACGCGCATACCCTCCATAGTACACATTATAAGAAACGATGACTAAAAATGCATTCACGAATTTTTATACAGTCGGTCGAGAAATTAGTTGTTCACCCTTCCCCTCTCTGCACGTCTCTTTTGCCCGCGTTTACAAATTTTATGTTAAAAAAAAAGCGTTCTTCAACAGTGTTTTGAAGAAAAGCTTTTAAAAAATAATGGTTTTAAGACTGTCATCTTTGAATATATTTCTTGATGATAGGTTGGATCTAATAATGAAATTAAATATATGGAAAAAAATTCTAGATTTTTTTCTCATTTCCACCCTTTGATGATGGCTTGGTTCTGGTCGAAAGCGCTCGGGACTCCAATGAATGATTTTTAACATCGTAAAATGGTTTTAATGTTTTAGAACCTTTTTATTTTTACACCTATTTTAGCAATTAAACAAATTATGATCCATTTTAATGGGTTCATATTTTAATCTAATAATGGAAAGCAAAATTTGAAAAGAAAGGTTTGAAAATTTATGACGGAGGTACCGGTGTTCAATTCATTTTGCTTTCGACTGTAATAATATAAAATTATAATATTATAAATAGTCTTGATTAAAAGTATTAATCTTATTGCAAAAGTAATCGATTACGCCCAACACTGCAACGTAGAATTAGGACCTCTAGATCCATCACAAGAGAATTGGATATGAGGTTTTCTTAAAACAGACATTGCTGTCATTCCAATTGGTAGTTGAGATGCTATAATAGCAGACTGAAAAGTAGAACTAGGAATCTGATTGGAATTTACATTTTTAGTTCCAAACACAAAATTAGTAGAAGTATCAAAAGATGAAACAGTATTCTCAGACTCAGAACTTGAAATTGCACTGGAAGTTTCACTCTTTGAAAGCCCAAGATTAGTAGAAGCAGATTCGAAGGATGGAACAGTATTATCAGACACGCAACTGGAAATTTCAGCAAGAGTCTCCCTCTTTGAAAGCACAAAATTAGTAGGAAATTCGAAGGATGAAATACTGTTCTCAGACTCAGAACTTGAAGTTGTTTTAGAATTTTCACTCTTTGCAAGCACAAAATTAGTAGAAGTAGATCCGAAGGATGAAGCAGTATTCTCAGACACAGAACTTGAATGTGCATTAAGAGTTTCACTCTTCGAAGGCACAAAACTATTAGAAGTAGTTACGAAGGATGAAACAGCATTCTCAGACAAACTACATGAAATTTCATTAAGAGTTTCACTCTTTGAAATCCCAAAATTAGTGTCAGTAGATTCGAAAGATGGAACAATATTCTCAGACACACAACTTGAAGTTGCATTTAGAGTTTCACTCTTTGAAGGCACACAGTTAGTAGAAGTAGATACGAAAGATCGAACAGTATTGACAGGCACATGATTTGAAGTTGTATTCGGAGCTTCACTCTTGAAAAATACGAAATTAGAATAAATATCATTGGTAGAAGATGTGCTTCCTGGTATTTGCCTACTAGTCTCAGAACTAAATTTTCTAGGTTCGGAAAACTGACATTTCATGAAAGCAGAAGCATTTGATGACGCTGTTGTCGCATCTAAAAAAAAGTGTATCAAATAAGCATTATTTACATACAAGATTAAAAATTTAGTAAAAATATTAACTAAATAATACAGGGTATTTTTAAATGTATATATATATACACAACTGAGCTCTGCGATGAGTTAGACAAAAGAAAAAAAAAATAAGTGTCGCACTATTATGAGTTTAAACTTTTGTAGTGTATAGTGTCAGGCTTGAAAAACAAAGCTCTTGTTAATGAAGTTTTCCTCCGAGAATGACGAAATTGCTAAAACTGCGATTAGAGAATTCCGCCTAAAAATTACGCAGAATTTTTCTTGTACATTAAAAAATAATAATAAATCTCGAACGCATGATGTTTAACATATGCTTCTCAGATGAGGCAATTTAATTGAACCACCAATTGGAAGAAGGGAATAAATCCAAAAAATAAGAATAGAGATAATTAAAAAAAAACTTTATAACTTTTTACTTTCAGCTTATAGGTTCATGTGATATCAATGATAATGAAGAAAATATAAATTCTGATTTATTTACTAAGAGAGCTAGCTGAAATATATAATATTCATTTATATATGTATATGTAAATGTGTTGGATTTATTCCCTTCTTCCAATTTATCATATACTATATACAAAATAATTTGAAATAATAAACAATATAATGACAAAAACTATTTCTTTATTAGAAAAAATGTAAGGACACTCTCTTATTCATCTATTTCTTCACTTTCGGATCTTGTAGTTGGCCAGGTCAGAATAATATCGTAAAAATCTTTGAATTCGTCAGGGATATATTGGATTATTTTTTGTATGTCGTTTTTTTTTTTTTCTTATTTAGGGGTATTTTAGTAACATATGCCAGAGTTTCTGGTATTTTCGGGTTGGTAGAAGGCTTTTGGAGCAAATATGTAGCTTTAATGAAACCATCGATAAATTCGGAACATGTCAAGTAACCTTTATGACTTGAACTTTACTCAAAGCTTCTATATTGCGAAATCTTGAATGTTGTTGCCTTATTTAATGACTTACAGCTTTTCTTGAAACATCGCTGCCATGAGTTTTTAAAATGAAGTATGTCGTTAAAAGTAATGGGTTTAACTGAAAAACCTCTGATTTTTGCTGCCAAAATAAGATTATTATATTCATTTGGAACGTAAATTCTGTCCCTTCTCCTAATGAGTCTTTTAGCGGTTCCAAAATTTCTGTCACACTGTAAAAACGAATAGCCACGCACAGGAAAGTATTGATATATTTTCTCAAAACGATTCATTGCAACAAGAATGAGAAAGAATCTTATAACGGTGTTATTTCTATTTTGTTCCCCGCAAGCATCGCTAAAAACGTGTAGTTCTTTGACAGAGGGATCCATGTTCTGTAGATTTTTCTACAATAAACTGCACTCTCAGCTTCTGACTCATTATCAGGTGAATCGTTACAGCTACCTTCACTGGTCATTTTAAAACTTTAATAATGAAATAATCAAATTTATAGGTTAATAATCTCCACGACGCGACGCTAAACGAATGCAGTCTCAAACACAACAAAGAGCGCGTTCAGCAGACCTTACCAAAGCTACCAAAGTTACCGACCAATTGTAACGCAGTATGAAATAAATATCAAGGCAAATTGTGACGTCAGCTACAGTTCAACAGGATAGCTTTCGTTGGTGCCATTGTTGAATTGTAGCTGACGTCACAATTCGCCTTGATTTTTATTTCATACTGCCCTACTATTGGTCGGTAACTTTGGTAGCTTTGGTAAGGTCTGCTGAACGCGCTCTAAAATGGCGGCTATTAGATCGTTAGTACACGTCCCCCACCGCCACCAATAGCGATGCCTTTTTGCTTATCGAAAAAAAAAACAGGCAAAAAGAATCACTATTTCTATACTCGTACAGTTGATAGTTGGAAGAAGGGAATAAAGGAAGGATTTGTTTCCTTCTTCCAACTAACTATTTTTATGGCCGCATGAATCTATACGAAGTGAACGGTTTTTGTTCATTTCTTCGAACTCACACCTAAGGAATGTAAAAGTGTAGAAAAATGAATGTGTCAAAAAGTGGCGTTTATTCCCTTCTTCCAATTGGTGGTTCAATTATGACTTGTTCTTGTATTTATTTTTCAACTAAAACTTATAATGTCCATAAATAGGAATAGTAATAGGTGTTTCTCATAGTTTGCTCAGGTGTACATTTTTTTAAACTTTTTTTTCAGGATTTAATTTTACACTTTTTATAAAGCATATTCTTTTATCATCTTCAAATAAATTTCTTTAGAAACTTATTTTTAATGGTAAATGTTTCTTGGTATGTAAACAAATATAATCACAAATGCAATTAAAGCAATTTATAAATAATAATAAATATAATTATAAATAATAATAAATATTAAATATAAATTCTTCTTTATTTCTTAAAATGAGACCGTTATTAGCCATTCACTTAATAATAAGTTTTAGTGCAATACGTTTTCAAGATAAATGTTACATATTTACCTAAGTTTGATGCAAAAAATTTCAAGAATTTCATGAAAGAAACTGATAGAAACAAATGATAATTAGTATGTATTACTAAAGGGTCATAAATAAAAATTAGATAACAGTTTTAAACAAGTAAAAGCAGTTTGAAATAACAATAAAATAGTTGTAATTAATAAAATATATGAATACTTTATTCAAGATAAAATAAAATATATTTTTATAGATCTTTAAAAAACATAATATGCTAGACTAGGGGTCGGCAACTTTTTATCTATGTTGTAACGTACTCATGTAAAAAAATCACTTTTCATTCCAAGCGAGTTGTAATGAATTTCTGTGCACATATAAAGTACATTATATTCGAACTAATAATATTCAATGTTATCATATCATTTTGAAACATAAAACTACCTAATTATTTTTTTTCTCATTTAACTACGTCAAATGACGATCATTTACATCCAGGTACATCTTAATTTCTTCTATATGTGATACAAATCTGTTCAAAACATTTCATTGACTATGCAAACGTATATAATTGCATGGGTGAAGATTTTTAACAAAAATAAAATCTAAGATTTATACATACGGCCGCAAAGCAAAAAGGATTTAAGTTCTCCGTCAATCAATGAAGAACAAAACACTATGAAGTTAACAAAATTCATGAAAGTTCCTATTACATTATTTAAGTATTGTGAAACGATAGTCAGTACTAAAACTTCTTGACATATAATGCAATAAAAACTGAATAATTGATGTCCAATATGATTCTCAAGCAGTTTAATAAATTTTATTATTCTTCCTGGCAACCAATTGTCGGATTTAATGGAAATATAAAATATTTTATGTATACAATCTCGCACTACTTTTTTTTTTTTTTTTTTTTTTTTTTTTTCAAAATAAAGTGAAATGCACTCATGCTGTCAAGAATTTTTTTTTTTTTCAATCCGCATAAAGCTGAAAATATACCCGCGTGCCATAGATTGCCGACACCTGTGCTAGATGAATCATTTCGACCCAGCATCCATATTTAATATTTTAGTCGCTAAATCAATAAATTGGTTGTAATATTTTTTATATTAATAAAAATAACATGTTTTAATAATAATAATAGTATTTTTTTAAATTAATAATATCTTTTTAATATTTTAAATATTTATAAAAAGTGTTTGGTAAATGGAAAATTCTCTTTATTAAAGAAATTTAAAAATGAAAAAAATTATGGATATTTACTTTCAGCACTACTTTTATGTAATAATCTGTATACTTCAACAGCTATTCTTGGATAGTTTTCGCAAACAGGCAACCAGAATTCATCCTGCAGATAAATGTTTTCGTCTAAAATGTAGATTATGATTCTCTCTTTCAATTTTCGATCTGAGTGTATATCAGCCAACGCAAGACACTGATAGGCATTTTCTGGAGTCAAGTTGTCTTCCAAGTACTCGGAACATAAAAACATGAGACTTCTGACGTCATATTTATCACCGGCTTCGTAGAGAGCTTTGGCCTTGTCGAAAGTCATTTCCGGCGTTGCTTCTGTATACAAGTATCTCACGAAATCCCGGACGCAACTGATATCCATGTCTTGTACTTCTACCATGCCAGTTCGACCCTCCAGAATGTCGCTTTCCAACATTGCTTTGAATACTTCTGATCGCGCGCATAGGACGTTCTTGTGTGCCTTGATGGAGTCTTTTCCACATTTTATTTCTGCATCGTGGTTTAGACCCGAATCCAACAGCTTAGAGAAGTCATTGGACAAGCTCCTCACAGATACGTCTGTATTCAGATACGATACTGTTTGCACACATTTATCCTCTGAAACAAAGTAAAAGAGGTAAATTAAGATTTAGTCTATCATACATGGGCTTTTTAAATTTTAATCACCTTATTAATTATATCAGTTACTGATAGAATTGTCGCAACAATATCGCTAATGTTATATTTGTCATAATTAGGATAGTACTCAGTGGCGGAATGGCCAGATTGTTAGCTTGCCCGATGGCAACATTTCCAGCCATATATCAAAAGCACTGGTATGAAACAGCGAATGTATGATACAGCTTCGAGGGATCGTTTAAAGCAGTTTGAGGCCCTAGGCCGGTGGTTCGAGTAACGCCCCACAGGGGGGCGGGGGGGGCATTTCCAGATGGACATTGTCAGTTCTTTTTGTCTTTATTGGAAAAGTAATGTTGTAAATTTTAATAAAAATTATGCATGCAAATTTAAAAAATAAAACAAAAAATAAGTTTTTATTCATTTTAAAAATTGTTTCATTCAAAGGTGCAAAATATAACTATCACCAGAAAAAATATACGAACATTTTTGTTAAACAAAAATGAGACAGCTTTTATCATATTTAAAATTTGTAAATGTGTCACCCAGAGAAACTTTTATACATCAAATTACTTAAAGATTTTTCTAAAAGTGACTGTCTTAAGTAGATTTAACCTCAAAAATTATTTTAAATACCAAAACTAGCAACTAACAACCTAATAAAAATAATAATTACTCAAATGGATATCAGAGGGGAGGGTAGAGGAGGAAATATGTTAACAGGCCCAAGTAGTACTTGTATCTGGGCCCCACTCGGAAGCAACCGGCTAATATATAATAAAAAATAAGCAATAGTTCTGTTTTTCGTCTAATCTTCCGCAATCGGGTTCATAGCCGATGTTGCCCACAAACGCGCTAGCTCTAAAATCGCTGAAATACATGATTAACTACTTTTTTTTGTAGATTTGTAAAGCGGAGTTTCACATTCTTACTTAAAACTGCTGCTGAGATATGGCACAATTACCTAAAATTTTCGACACACAGTGTGACCCCCTTGATAAATTACAATCTAAAATTGCTGAAATACATAGTTACCTATTTTCCAGTACATTTGTTATCCTAAATTTCACGGAACTGCCTATTACTGAGATATCGCAAAATAACATAAGAAATCCTACCCTCATTTAACCCTCTTTAGTGGCTGAATTTCTAAAATCGTAGAAACACATGTTTAACTATTTTTTAGTAGATTTGTTATCCTGAATCTGTGATTTCAAGCTCATAACTAAAAATGTTGCTGAGATATGGCGAATATTTAAAATGACCTAAAATTTTCGACCCCCATTTAGCCCCCCCCTTAATGGGTGAATTTCTAAAATCTCTGAAATATGTGTTTAATTATTTTTATAGCAGATTTTTCATCCTGAATTTCACGCTCTTATCCAAACTACTGATGAGATATGGTGAAAAGGTGAAATCATCGAAAATTGTCGACCCCCCCCCCCCCATTTAACCCCCTTAGTAGATGGATTTCTAAAATCGCCTAAAATACATGTTTAACTATTATTTAGTAGATTTGTTATCCCGAAATTCACGCTCCTAACTATAACTTCTACTGAGATATTGCAAAATGGCGTAAAACATTCGACCCCCATTTAACCCTCCTTAGTGTCCGAATTTCGCTAAATCGCTGAAATACGTGTTTAACTATTTTTTTAGTAGATTTGTTATCCTGAGTTTCATGATTCTGCCTATAATTTCTACTGAGATATGGCAAAATGACCTAAAATATTTGACCTCCTATTTAACACCCCTTAGTTGCTGAATTTCTAAAATTTCTGAAATACATGTTTATCTATATATTTTGTAGATTTGTTATCGCGAATTACGAGCCCCTAACTAAAAATGCTGCTGAGATATGGCGAACAGGAAAAATGACCTAAAACTTTGGATCCCCCATTCAACCCCCTTAATGGATGAATTTCTAAAATCGCTGAAATATGTGTTTAATCATTTTCTTAGTAGATTTGTTATCCTCAATTTCACGTTCCTACCTAAAACTGCTGCTGAGATATGGTGAAAATGTGAAATCACTGTAAGTTTTCGACCCCCCATTTAACCCACTTAGCGGTTGAATTTCTAAAATCGCCTGAAATACATGTTTCACTACTCTTTAGTAGAATTGTTATCCCGAATTTCACGCTCCTACTTAAAACTCCTGCTGAGATATGCCGAAAAGACGAAATTATCTAAAACTTTTGACCCCCCATTTAACCCCCCTTAAGCTGTAAATTTTCAAAAACCCTTTCTTAGTGAACGTCTACATTGTGTAAAGAATATGTCTTCCAAATTTCATTGTTTTAGGACAAACGGTTGAGGCTCGGCGTTGATTATGAAAAAATCAAGCTACTCTTTTATAAGTATAGATAAAGGAACGGAAATTTCGTTCCGTTCCTTTATAACTCGAGTTCCGCTGAATGGATTTTGATGGAACTTGCACTTTTCCATAGATAATTTTTCAGGGAAGGTTTTAGTATATAACACAACGTTCTACGTAGATTAGTTATAGAATTATGATTGAAAGTTCTGTTATTTTGGACGAAAAGGTTACCATTGGTCATTTTTTGGAGACCATTATCGTTGATGAAAGAATTGAAATGGTTATATAATTTAGAAAATAATACAAACACAAAAAAATAAAAGCAAAAAGTTACTAATTTTATTTAAAATATAAAAGGGGAAAAAACTAAAAACAGTTTTGATGACAAATAACGTTGTAAAACGAAAATATTTAATTCATACATGAAAAAGAATGTTCGTAATGCTTACAAAATTATTCAATGAGAGATATTGCAATTAAAACCATATTTGGCGATTTATCGTTTGCGTCAGGTTAAGAATAATACTTCTAAAAATTTGATTTGATAAAAAAAAATTTATTTGATAAAATCTGAGTAACAATTTTATTTTGATTTGTTCCTTTTTAAAACTTTATTTTTAATAAATCTAACTCCTTCATCATGTGACTTACAGAAGGAACTTGCAGCTGCAATTATCAAAATGGCTGTATTTGCGAGTTACAGTTTATTTGTTTATTTACGATTTTGATTTTACTTTTGTTGCCAAACAATTTGATTTTAAGCCAAAAAGACATAAATGTGACATCGGTCCGAGCGATGTTAAAAAAAAATGTGTTTTTTCAAGTATACCACAGCGTTTTTAGTGTAATTTTTTATATTCGAATGTATATTATATACATATCAGTTAATATTATAAAAATGAAGTCAAATATTTAAATTTTAGTGTAAATTATAACTCATATTTAAAAAGTTTTTCACCATTCAGTTTTTTTTTAGTTTTCTTTGCATACTTTTTTTTTCTTTTTGAAGGTTTTTAAAAGATATTGGGATAATCTTTTGTAATCGGGTCACCCTCCAATATATTATATTGTTGGAAATTTCGGAACAACTGTCGCAGACTCACCGGGATTGGCGCCATATTTGTTTTCGCCAATTTGGCTCAGAAAAACCAAGACAAAAAAACAGAAAAACCCAAAACCCGATTTTTGCACCCGTTAGGCCTAGATTCCTATAGCTGCATCTTAGTTTTAAGTTAGAAACACACACACTTTTTATTATAAACACACACAAATTATTTCATTTTAAAACACACACAATGATTAATTTGTTATAAAACTCACATTATTTAATTTAATATAAAACCAATAGAATCTGCTCTACCGGATTGCCATACGAAGCAAAATCTCGCAAAAATCGCCGGATTACCCAGGCATAAAATCACCACTTTGGCGCCCAAACGGATAGCCCGGTGCGTCTGCGACACCTGTACCGAAACTTCTTTTATATTTGAAGGAGACTTTGGACGGTAAATCCGATTGGAGAAGATTACGCGCAATTTGTACTCAGCAATTAGTAAATTCATGTATTTTCATTATGAAGCAAACGGAGAAAAGTTACTATTATATATATTTTCACTGTTAGTTATTTTACTATCACTAAACAAGCAATACTTGCAATGTACCAAAACATCTTGGACATGCCAATGGTGGCCAAGTAATAATATTTGCTGATTTATCATTTTAGCCTAGATAAGAAAAAAGTACCTGGAATTCAGATTAGATACAATTTTGATCATTACAATGTAATTTCTGCGAACACACACCTCTAGCCACTAAACTTAGTGACAAATTATCGGTTAATTTTTAATAAAAAATCGGTTATGTTCACTTTCCACAGCGATGTTTTAACATTCGTAAAAGGAATTCAATTTCAAACTTTATTTATAATACACCGAATTTTTACCCTCCAGATTTTTGAATTTTTACGGATTTTTAACATAATATTTTTGCGTTCTAAAGCGAAATTTAACATTCCTGAAACAATTCTACTTATAATGTTTTAAACCACTATAGTAAATTTTGTCCTCTACGATTTTTAAAATTATAGCAATTTTTTGCGCTTTCTCAGATTTCACTCCGATTTTTACACAGTAAAATAACTCCGGTTTTAATCTTCTATCCCAATACATTAAACTTTCCTTATTCGCAATCTTCAAAAAGCACGAAATTCGTCAAAGCCCCGTTCAATAACGCTTGTATGAGCGCTGCGCGCACATGAAAACAAACAAACAAAACACATCACTGGATACACGAAATTCGCTGTTCAGCAATCTCTAGAATGCACGAAACTCACACTTATGCACGAAACTTATACTTATGCACGAAACACAATACTTATAAAATAAAATATATAAAAATTCACTTACTTTCAATTAATTAAGTGAAGTGAGCTCTTAGCATGTTCATTAAGATTTTCACAGAAAAACAGTGGAACTGTGAAACATTATTTTATGCTTCCTGATTGGTTTGATTAAGAGTGTCAACAATACCTCATATTATAAAACATACAAGGGGGAGTTATGAAAAAATAGATAAAAGCAAAAATTTTATTGGTTATTTTTTTATAATCCAAAAACATTCGGGGTGTCCATTACTGGAAGGGCGTTCATTACTGGCACATCTACCCTACATCAATTTTAAATACGGCTAAAATTCGTTTTTAAAAATTAAATTTTATGTTTTTTTAATTTACTTTTGGAAAGGATTTGGATATGTAGATTTTTAAAAAAAAATAATGAAACATACTTATAAATAACATATACATATATACAAATTTATCCCAGACCACCTTAATAAAAAATTATTGAATTAAAAAAAAAAAATTCCCAGAATTCATCGGCTATTTGTTCATAAATCCAAAACAAATCCAAAGGCATATTTTTATGTCTTTCTGACATATTTTTTAATTATTTTTTCTTGGAAAATGCATTGACACATTTTTTAATTCTTTTTTGTTCGAAAATGCACGAAACTGGCAGGTATTGTTATTCAAATGTTGTAATCGAAAGACGTTTTCCATTGATTGGTAAAGGCAATTTTCAGAAAATACTGTCAAAGTTGGTGTTTTGAACCAAATTTCCGGACGTGACAGAGAGAGAAAGGAGAAAAACCTGCTATCACATGACTAAAGCCACTTATAGCTCGATAGGTATTTTATTTATCAAAAAATGGAAAACGTAATTCGATTCTAAATCGCTTCAATAGACAGGCCTGCCAATTTTGTGCCTTTACGTTCAAAAATAAGTCATAAAATGTGTCAGAAAGTTTCGCATTTGTTGAACAAGGAATTTGACAACAGCTTTAAGAGAGTATAAACTATTCTTACTTTCTTTGGTGACTGTGGTTTCTGAAGATTTGACGCCATGTAGACAATTATTTTCTGTTTAAAAACATCCTCAATTGTCTTGCACTTTTTTGCAGATTTTTCTAATGTTTGTTTTCTCTTTTCAGGCCGTCCCATGTTTTTTAAATACACATGATAAAGTGTGAAGTATATTTATAAATGAAATATAATTTTCATTTGGCATATTTTGGAATGATACAAGCACAAGAAAATAAAAAAGTTAACTGAACAAAAAAACAGAATTTCTCTTCTCGAAAACCCTCAAATGGTTGGCTTTATAATTTACCACTTTGTTGCGTTTTTTTTTCTTTTCTTTTACTTAAGGCGGTATTAAAAAAAAATATTTTTCCACTCTCAACAACTCAAAATTTTGAGACACATTTTCAGACTCATTTTTAAAAATAAAAACATGAAACTTGGCGGCGTGATTTATGAAGAGATTTATAAGGAACCCATGGTTTTATTTTTCATTCAATTAATTAGAAATTGATTTAAAAACAATTATTTTCACAGTACGATATTTTTTTTTTTTTTTGTTTCCAGCGCTATCGCTTCGGGAAATTCCGTTCAAAGTGTCCCCTTTGACAGTATTTTTTTAAATATATTCTACCTCTATAAAGAAAATCGACCAATACGGACATGATAAAGTTTCTGAATAAGAGAACCTGCCAATTGGATGCATTTTAGAGCAAAAATGGGCAGAATCCTCGAATAAGCGAGCTTCCCGATTTGGCGATTTTTTTGACGCGCGCCAACCGAAAAATCAGCAACCTCCGAATTCTACCCAATCAGAACACGTGCTTTTCGGCAGACGACTTATTATTTACACACTTCGTCAAGCAAATTCTTTCACAAAGTAAACCGTGAAAGTAGCATTGATTTTATTTCGATTTAAGAATATTTACAAAGTTTTAGTAAATTTTACCGCCACATATTTTGATTTTTACATACTTTTACCAATATTTTCCTTCAGATATTTCAATTTTTACTAACTTTTACCGATATTTTCCTTCAGATATTTCAATTTTTATAAACTTTTATCAATTTTTTCGTTCGGATTTTTCCATTTTTACAAATTTTTAGCTATTTTTTCCGCGGATGTTTCCGTTTAAAAAACTATTTAGGTATTTTTCCCTCCGTATTTTTCCATTTTTACAATTTTTGAGCAATTTTTCTCTCTGAATTTTTCTATTTTTACAAATTTTTAACTATTTATTCCTCCGGATATTTGTATTTTTACAAATTTTTTCCTCCGGATTTTTCCATTAAAAAAAAGTTCTACCCTATTTTTTCCTCCGGATTTTTCAATTTTAACGTATGTTTTCATTCGGATTTTTCGTTTTTACAAGTTTTTAGCTATTTTTCATCTGTATTTTCCATTTTTACAAATTTTTAGATAAGTTTTCTCGGGATTTTTCCATTTTTACAAATTTTGAGCTATTTTTTCCTCTGCATTTTTCCAAATTTTAACTATGTTTTTATATTTTTTTTTCATTTTTATAAATATTTAGCGATTATTTTCCTTTTTTTTTTTTTTTTTTTTTTTAATAAAATTTTTAGTTATGTTTTTCCTTCGTTTTTTTTTCATTTTTTATTTTAAAATTTTTAGCTATTTTTTCATCCGGATTTTTCCGCTTTTAAAAATTTTTAGCTACTTTTTCCTCCGAATTTTTCAATTTTTAAAAATTTTTAGCTACTTTATCCTCCGAATTTTTCAATTTAAACAATTTTTTAGGTACTTTTTCCTCTGGATTTTTCAATTTTTAAAAATTTTTAGCAATTTTTTCTCCAAATTTCTCAATTTAAAAAAAATTATCTATTTTTTTTTTCATATGGATTTTTTATTTTTACAAATTTTTAGCTATTTTTTCCTCCGGATTTTTCCATATTTTTAATTTTCTTTCTTCTATATTTTCATTTTGATAAATTTTTAACAAATCTTTCCTCATCATATTTCCATTTTTACAAACTGTTAGCTACTTTTCCTCGAGATTTTACAATTTTCACACATTTTTACCTATTTTTGCCACCATATTTTCCCATTTTCCAATTTTTTTGCTATGTTTTCGTCCGAATTTTCCCATTTTAAACTATTTTTAACACCGGATTTTTTCATTTTTTATGAATTTTTAACTATTTTTTTCTCCAGATTTCTCCATTTAAAAAATTTTTTAGTTATCTTTTCCCTTTAGATTTTTCAATTTTTACAAATTTTTAGCTATTTTTTCCGCCGGATACTTCATTTTTACAAATTTTCGGCTATTTTTTCCTCCGGATATTTCCATTGTTACACACTTTTATCAATTTTTTTCTATTTTTACATATTTACAGCTTTTTTCTTCCAGATGTATCCATTTTTACAAATTTTATCTATTCTTTTTCTATGAATTTTTTTGAAATATTAATCAAGTTTAATAATTTATTACCTTTAACAATTAAAAAAATTCTAGTAAAATATGGCTTTTGAAAATTGTCACAAAACAGAATAAAATCAACGTTTACTTCATGAAAGAAATTCTCATAAAAACTCTGTAAATAGTCAATTCTCTACATCAGAGCACACACGTTATAATTGGGGAAAATTTCGATATTCCTCATTTTTCTAATGCATGAAATACATGCAAGACGCGGTTGACTATGCTTCGCGTCCATTAACCGAAAAAAAACATCGTTGGACGCATGAAACTGGCTGTACAGCATTCTCTAGAATGCATGAAATTCATTCAAGCCGCGGTCAGTAACTTGTGTATGTACACTTCGCGTACATTAACCGAAAAAAAAATCACTGGACGCATGAAACTTGCTGTGTACCAATCTCTAGAATGTATGAAATTCATTCAAGCCGCGGTCAGTAACTTGTGTATGTACGCCTCGCGTACATTAACCGAAAAAAAAACATCACTGGACGCATGAAACTCGCTGTGTAGCAATCTCTAGAATGCACGAAATTCATTCAAGCCGCCGTCAGTAACTTGTGTATGTACGCTTCGCGTACATTAACCGAAAAAAACATCACTGGACGCATGAAACTCGCTGTGCACCAATCTGTAGAATGTATGAAATTCATTCAAGCCGCGGTCAGTAACTTGTGTATGTACGCTTCGTGTACAGTAACCAAAAAAAAAAAATCACTGGACGCATGAAACTCGCTGTGTAGCAATCTCTAGAATGCATGAAATACATTCAAGCCGCGGTCAGTAACTTGTGTATGTACGCTTCGCGTACATTAACCGGAAAAAAACATCACTGGACGCATGAAACTGGCTGTGTACCAATATCTAGAATGCACGAAATTCATTCAAGCCGCGGTCAGCAACTTGTGTATGTACGCTTCGCTTACATTAACCGAAAAAAACATCACTGGACGCATGAAAATCACTGTATAGCAATCTCTAGAATGCATGAAATTTATTCAAGCCGCGGTCAGTAACTTATGTATGTACGCTTCGCGTACATTAACCGAAAAAAACATCACTGGACGCATGAAACTCGCTGTACAGCAATCTCTAGAATGCATGAAATTCATTCAAGCCGCGGTCAGTAACTTGTGTATGTACGTTTCGCGTACATTAACCGAAAAAGAACATCACTGGACGCATGAAACTGGCTGTGTACCAATCTCTAGAATGCACGAAATTCATTCAAGCCGCGGTCAGTAACTTGTGTATGTACGCTTTGCGTACATTAACCAAAAACAAACATCACTGGACGCATGAAACTCGCTGTATAGCAATATCTAGAATGCGTGAAATGCATACATAGGAAAAAAGTAAAAACTAGTAAAAACGAAAAATGCGAATGAAAAAATAGGTTAAAATTGAAAAATTCGTATGAAAAAATAGGAAAAAATTTGTAAAAATAGAAATATCCGGAGGAATAAATAGTTAAAAATTTGTAAAAATACAAAAATCCTGGGGGAAAAATGGCTTAAAATTTGTAAAAATCCGTAGGAAAATATAGCTAAATAGTTTTTTAAATGGAAACATCCGGAGGAAAAAATAGCTTAAAATTTGTAAAAATGGAAAAATTAGGAGGGAGAAATGGCTAAAAATATGTAAAAATAGAAAAATCCGGAGGAAAAAATAGCTAAATATTTTTTTAAATAGAAACATCTGGAGGAAAAAATAGCTTAGCATTTGTAAAACTGTAAAAATCCGAACGAAAAAATTGCTAAAAGTGTGTAAAAATTTAAATATCTGAATGAAAATATTGGTAAAAGTATGTAAAAATCGAAAAATATGGCCGTAAAATTTACTAAAACTTTGATTTTATTTCGTTTTATGAATATTTACAGTCTTCCTTTGAAAACCTATCTCTGTCCAATTAATTTAGCCCTTATTCAATGTGCTTCTCTTCTTTGGGCCTAGTAATTTGAGCAAAAACCGGCTTCATACTCCAAGACGTTTTTACAGCATGCTGTATCTGTAGCTACTTCCGAACTCTATAAATCCAACATTACGGCATACAAGAAACCAACCAACCCAACCAAACGATTTATTTACCCATACACCCATCTCCATGCATACACCAATCAAATTTCCACATCAAACAACGAATCCAACATTACCGCACACAATAAACCAACCAACCCGACCAAGGGATTTAATTTACTCGTAAACCAATCAAATTTCTACATAAAACAACGTAGGCGTGGAAAAAGTGTAAGACACGAACTGGTAGCAAGAAAACCTCATTTATCACCTCGCGAAATCCAACATCGCCAACTTCCTCGCTTATCGAGGATTCAACCCAAAAATGAATTTAAAAATGTGTCTCCAAATAAGCAGTTTGGATTTGAATACACCCTTAAAAGATAAAAAAAATAATTAAGCATAGCTTCCATATGTAGATGGAAATGCTTCTGTTTTCCCCAAATACTCACAGTGATTTTTTTTTTTTTTTTTTTTTTTTTTTTTTATCAGTGTGAAGATCTAATGCGACTGACGCCTTGCAAACGTAAGCAAAAGGACGCGCCAGTAGTGATGGTGTCTGCGTACGGAATATTTCGCATCCTAAAATATTTTACTTTATAAAATATTTCTGAATGAGCACAAATGTAATGCGAAAAATATTAATTATCAGTTATTGTATCATGATACTTGAGAAATGATTGTGTTCTACAAGAGTTATAATATATGAAAAAAAAATTCTTTTGTAACCTTGCTTTCATTTTATTTATGAATTTTGATTATTTAAATTTGATTTAAAAATCCTGCGTGTATCTGCGTGAGAGAGAGGGGGGGTGCCTTGGCACCCTCTCCCCTGGTTACGCGCATGCCTCGAGTAGATAATCAGCCGTAAAAAATAACACTAAACACACCCCTATCGTACCGCAGAAAGCGTATCCACAATCTGCAGGAGAAAGTGGTATTGCAAGTCATTTATCGTCTCGCCAAATTCAACATTGCGAAGTGTCTCGCTTGCTCTAGGATTCAGGCAGAAAAAGAATGTGATCACCCCTACTAATTCTCTTGAAAATAACTATAAAACAGGCATAGGTACGAGTTACTGGGAATAATGTTTATTAATAATAAGTGGTATACACAAATTTTGCTCTGGGGATCGTCTTCATATAAAAAATTACACACTTTGATTTTTCTAATGGTAACACGCACTTTTGACACTATATTTGCACTCCTTGGGTGAAGGTGGCTCGGAAAAACATACAGTTTTTGTACTTTATCTTAAATTAAAAATAAATATATATATGTGTGTTAGAGGCTTAAAGAGAAAAACTTCGGGAAAAAAAATCAAAATGTTAGATAGAAAAGAACCACACTCAAATAACCACCAGTAAAATTATACAGAAATTTTAAGCGTCATCAACTTTATATTACATAAAGTCTTACAAAATTTTTTTGGTAAGTTTTTACGATTGTTTTTGTTCTTTTCTTTTCTTTTTTTTTTTTTAATGTAGATTTTTTATAACAGTAGTTAATCTCCTTAGACCGTCGAAAAGTAAATTTTACTTCTACCTTGAAAACTAATGATACGAATGAGTTGTAATCTTAAACCCCCATGTTTTTGACGATTGTGCTTCGTTCTATACAAAAATTAATGTAGATCCTAATTCTTAATTTTTTTAAATATGAATTTATTAATATTTTTAATAATTTTATAATTTTTGAATTAAAAAAATGGCTAGATTATGTTTATGTCCATTAATTGTATTTCATTAAAAAAAAATAAAAATTCAATAGGATGATTTTTTGGGAAACTATAAATTAAAGTTTGTCGCGTGGGTTCAACATTAGCACCCCCAAACTTTGAAGTCTTCTAATTCTATAAAGATTTATAATTAAAGTATAAACCATCCGTTTTCCTGGACTGCCTCGATCTAATGAATTCAGATATGGTATAAAAAATGGGTGTTATTATCTAAAAATCAGAAGTTGGTACGATTTTTAGTATGCCAGAGACCTCCGAAGCATAATTTGCGCACTAATTATTAGTACACATTATTCCCAGCCGATTGGTACCTATAGAGTTTTTATAAGATTATTTTTTGTAGATTTATGGGGGTAAATACTTTTTTTTTTTCAGAATTGTACAATATCACTATTATTTTAGATTGACAAATTTCTACCAAAGGTAAACATGAAAGAAAAATCATGCGTCAAGCATAGATTATGTAACAATTTCCAACTCTTACAAAATAATTATTATACAAATCTTTACCGTTTAATAAGGTGAAAGATGATATCTAAGTAAACAAGGTCAAGGTCAAATTGGGCGGGGAGGCCTGTCATTCGGCTAATTTGGAAAACGCATAACATATTTAAAAATCCAATTTCAGTAATTACCAACAATATTCGGAAAAATATCCAACTTCTTTTGTGTCGCCCTGTATATGATCTATAAATTTGTATATACACTAGATATAATGCTACATTTTAGCTCATTTAGGAAAAGCGTTGCACAGTTTAAAATTCCCCTTATGGAATTTCCGTCAATAAACGGAAATGTACTCGAAGGCTTTTCTGCTCCCCTGTATATATGATCTATAGGATTTATACACACAAAGTCGTAGACAAAAAATGAGTTAAATTTAATAACACGTTCAGCAGCTGCAAACGCACTTCCAGCAAATATTGTCAAGATACATTATGGAATTCTTTTGTGTGTCTCTGTAAATGAACAATGAATGCTGTAAACAAAATATTCTATAATATTCCTTTTTAGTAGTAGTAATTAGTAGTAATATTATAGTAAGCCTCTTGTTAAGCACCTTAGTGATATACTATATCAATTTTAATATGTTTGAAATAGTGAAACATTATTAAAATAAATCACAAATGATTTTTCTCTATAGACCGTAATGTAACGAAATTATTTTGAGTGTCCCTGTGAAGAAACTGCAGTTTCTATGCACACTCTATTCTATAGTAAGCCTCATGAATTGCAACTCTGTGATATATATGAATTTCAATGTGTTTGAAATTGTGTAATATCATTAAAATAAACCGTAAATGATTTTTTCTCATAGACTGTAATGTAATGGAATTCTTTTGAGTGTCCCTGTAAAAAGACTATAAGTGATACACACTTTATTTTCAATAACAAACATGCCATAGTAACCTTCAATAGCATATATCAATTGCAAGACAATCCGAATATATTCATGCGATTTAGAGCACGGACAAACAGACAGACAGACAAACCGAACTCATAAGCACTTTTCAACTATGTTGGAAAGTGTTAAAAAACCCGGAAAAACTGCTAATTCGCAATTTGCCATACTTCAGTGATAACTTCCTCCTTTGTTAGTCACATTTTTAGTACGTGTTGATTTAGAGCTAATTTTGAATTAAAACAACACTGATTTTTTTTTGTTGTTGTTGTTTAAGTTACATAGTAATTTGTTATCTTCTGAAATAAATACAATAAAACGGTCAAGATCTTGAGTGATTTTTTTTTTCAAGCTGTCACAATTTAGTAACAGAAATGAAAAATCATGCGTCAAGCAAATATTATGAAACAATTTCCAACATATTCTGAATATTGTAACAAAGCTTCACAGATTAAAAAGATTTAAAAAAATTATGTTTAAGTAAACAATATAGAAAACCCATTTTCAGAAATTGCCATTAAAAGTCAGAAAAATATCAGAATTTAGCCCAGAAGACGTTTGTGTACAACCCTGTAAATGATGTATAGATTTGTATAGGGGAGACCGGTACACACTGGACCTATGGGCACAGTGGACCACCCCCTGATATTTTATATATTTAAATTTCTTTTAAGCTTCTCTTCTATCCTAATAGACAACAGCACTGGACTGATTATTTATAGCCTTCAAAAAATATGTTTAGCTCAGATTGAACTATTTTATACTGATTGGTTGTTTTGAGCTTCTAAAAGTAAAATTTTTCATCATCATAGTTTTATTTTTTTAGTAATTAAAGGCTGTACATAAATAAGATAAAACAGCTTTTTTGCAAAGCTAAGACACTTGTTTTTATTTAACTATAAAGTTAATATGTTTAAAAGAAAGCTATAAACAATAGTAGTATGATTATTTATTGAACTGCAACATGGGGCAGAGGGGACCACCCACTGCAGGGACACAGTGGTCCACAATCCACTCTGTCCCTGTAATGCAGAATGTTCAAAATATTTAATAAATGCTTATTTTCTATAAAGAAATATTGTTTAAAAGTAGTTATTTAACTGTAAAATAAAGCAAACAAAGAAAAATAACAATTTATTTAACATAGTAGGAAATATTTTGTTTTGTATTTACTGCCTTTGATAAATATAACTGTAGTCTAATTGATGATGATTCTATTCAAGTAAGATTCATGAGACGCAAATTGAATGGAAATCAGTTTATTTTTCCCGAAACTGTAGGTGAATCTGTTGTTGATGTCAATGATTTCATAATGTTGCTCCCAGACCCAAAAGTATTTCAGGAAAATTCCAGGCTCAATCTTACTCATAAGTATTTTGGAATTTCATTTGCAAATTTTAATATGCGCTGCTTTTTTTGTACTTAAGTAATAACTTCATCTAAATTGCAATTGCTTCTGTATTAATCTGTTAATCTTTTCAAAATATAATTAATTTGTTTTTGTTTCAAAATGTTACTTGCAAATTTACATTACTATGTTATTTTGGTGGTAAAGGGGAAATAAAAAAGAATTAGATTAATGAAAAATAGATTTATATTGTATTTCATATAATACCTAATAGCGGTCCACTGTGCCCCGGTGGGTGGACCAGTGTGCCCCGGTGGGTGGACCAGTGTGCCCCGGTGGGTGGACCAGTGTGCCCCGGTGGGTGGACCAGTGGTCCACTTTACGGGTGCATTTAATTTTTTTTTTTTTTTTTTTTTTTTAATTGTATTGAAAACTATGTTCTGAGAAAATTATGATGAATGTATAAAGATTTAAGGAATATTCAAAAATATTTTCATGCAGATCGGTTTATCCAGTAAAGAGAAAAAAAAAATTAACTGAGAATGGTCCAATGTGTACCAGTCTCCCCTACTTTAAAAATATGTTAAAATTTAGTTCAGTTAGGAAACGCATAGGACAGTTGAAAATGCCCCCTCAGAAAAAATTTTCAATAAACGGAAATGTACTCTAGATCTGTTGTGAAGCCCTGTATATGATATATAAAATTCATATACACTAAGTAATATACATAAAAAAAAAATTGTTAAATTTAAAAATGCATACCACAATTGAAAATGCTCTTCCATCAATTTTTCATCATTCGCAATACTGTTACCGAATACTTTTGTGTACCCCTGTAAATGAACAATAAATGCTACGCACACCCTATTTTACAGTAAGCATCTTGTAGTGCACCTCAGTGATGTATATCAGCTTCAATATATGCGAAATAGAGTAACATTATTAAAATACATTGAAAACGATTTTACCCATAGACCGTAATGTAAAGGTGTTCTTTTCAGTGACCCTGTAAACGAAATAAAAATGCTACACACTTCATTTTCAATACCGAACATGCCATAATAAACCCCAATAACATATATCAACTGAATGGCAATCCTAGTATATTTACACGAGTTAGAGCAAAGGCTGACAGACAGACAGAAAAACCAAATTCATATAAGCACTTTTCAACTATGTTGGAAAGTGTTAAAAAGAGAAAATGAACCTAACACTACTTAAGAAAAATAAATAATGAACTTTATTGTGTTGTTTGCAAGGAAATCCTACCTAATTGTCTTGATATTTTAGATGTCATATCACAATATGTTACGCACCCCTTCCCGCCTCCCCCTCTTGAGATGTAAAGTAAATGTAATGGATTCTTATCTAATAGGCATAAAAACTGAATTTAAAAGTTTGTAAAATGTTTCTCATGAAAAGTAATTAGTATAGTTGTAAAAACATTAAAAAAATAATAATATTGGAAATTAAATTACAATCGCCAGTTTCAATAACTCTTTAATTACTAGCAAATTATTGTAACTACTAAACTAGTATGGTGATTATGTAATTATCATGATTATAGTATGTCATTAATTGACAGTTTTTGCTGTCTGCGTATTGAAAAAACTTAGTTATCATTTAAATCTCAAAAATTCCCCCCCCCTCAAAATTTTTATTAAGATGGAAAAAATCCCATCTTATTTTTCTTTCTCCGGACGCAAACCCTGGTATAGTTTTTTTTTTTTTTTTTTTTTTTTTAAAGGTTATAAATACAACAAAAAATCTACTCACCATTTTTTTCACTAATCTTTACAAGATGCTCGGCTGTGTTATCAAAGCAGAATAGAAATTTTATTCCATTGCCGTAGTCAAAAGGCAGCATTGATTTTAGTTCGTACTCATTTATATACCAAATCACTTTGTTACAAGGTTCTGATAACTCGCATTTTTGTTTGCTCAAGCTTAAGGTCTCTTCTTCTTTAAATCCGACTTGAAGTTTAAAACGGCATGGTTCAAATTCCATGTTCTTACATTTGACTTCCAGATATAAGTTATAATACATATGCTCTCTTGGACATTCAAGAGCGAATCGGAAAAGCCACTCATTACCATTCACTGTGAAAACATCAAATTTTTTAGGGCAATTTGCTGAAGGCAATTCTGGGCACCATTCTAAGCTTTTAATAATCCTAAACTCAGAATTCATACTTTCTTATGTATCATTTAAAATCAAACTCAATCAGGAGCAAATCAGAATGAACGTATTTCTGAACAACTCTATCCTAAAATGCTTGCAAACGATATGTTCATTGAATTACGTCATACTCTTTCAACAGTGGCCACGGCCCAACTCGATTATCGTTTCGTTGTAGCCTTGCCCGGGGCTTACGCTCTCTCCGAATAATTGTTTTTGGACAAGCGTCCTTGAGAAACGAAACTGCACGGATAACTAAACACGGAGGAAAGAAGTTAGGGAAAACTTCAATGAGTAGGTGCCTCACATTTTTGTAAATACGGAACGGAGTGCAATGTAATTCACAACGGCGAAACTTGATTCCTCTTTATACGGTCTTTACAATCACCCATTAGTTTCGGAATCGTTAAAGGGCTACTTTTGCCGGTAAATGCGTGAACACCCACCTTAAATAATGCTGAATAAAGGTTACTTTTATACATAAAAATACAAAAAAACCTCGCACTGTATGAGTTTTAAAAGGTATATATAATATATGTATATTTAGCCTGGGCGTTTTTTACACAGCAAACGGGAAAAACTAAAAGATTTACAGAAAATATAAATAAATACATTGCTTTAAGAAATTAAAAGTATTTTAAGTAACACACTACTATAACATTCAAAACAAAAATTTAAAGTTAATTTTTACGTTTATATCCCTTTAAATTCTCAATTACTTGAAACATAGAGAATTCTGACCGTAAAATACACAGTAAAAATTTTTAAAAATAATATTTATCAATTTCACATTACTAAGTAAATGATAGAAACTTTTTTCAAAAATATGAACTTCTATTTCAGTCAGGATAACTTTTTAGAAAGCTAATTATTTTTGCACCATACTTTCGATAGAAAATATAGATACATAAAGTAGATTCCGGAGGATTTTTGATAATTTGAAACCTTAAAAGTTCTGACGATGTGAAATAGAAATAAATTATAATTTCAGATTTCATAATGTTTACAAAATATACAAAAAAAAAAAAAAAAAAAAAAAAAAAAAAACCAAGGGAAATTATAAAATCAAATTCTCGAATTCTGAATAATGTCATATAGTATATAAATATATATTTACATGTTTCGCAATATTAAGAAAACAAGTAAGTATTTGTCACAAATATCCGATTAAATAATTTTCTTAGAACAATGATTATTTTGGCACGTTTCTTAATTATTTAGAAAATATAGATATATGTGCATTGCAATAAGTTTAACCATTGTTAGTGCTAACCTGAAATATACAAAGAAACAGAAAAATAATATTAGAGTTTACATTATAATGTTTAGAAAATATAAAATAAAGGCAAATTATAAAATGAAATATTCGAATTTCTGGAAGTCATGGTATAAAAGTATTTGATAAAAAGAAAAGGTTATTTACATATCTCAACATATTAACTGAATAAACAAACTTTTTTTTTCGCCAATAATCCGCAATCAACTCATATTTTCAGAACTTAGAATATTTTTACACGATTCTTAATTATTTTGAAAATATAGATAGTTGTACATTATTGGATGAATTTCAGTAATTTCAGTTGCTGCTCAACATTTTTTTCAATGATGGGCAAGAACTTTGCACATATTAATTAGCATAATATTTATTTTATGCACGTTCTTGTCACATTCTCATAATGGGCTTTTATTAGTTTCGGATATATCAATTTATAAATAGTTTTAACGATTCTGTTTGAATTTAGGATTAGTACAGTCTGTTCCTTAAAGTCTGAAATTATGGGAATCAGATTTTAGTTTGTGATAAGACAATCCAGAAATCATCCCTGGATATAACTTTCAACTATTTCTGGAAGGAAATTCCTGAAAAGAAACTCCAGGATTTTTTAAAAAGTGAATCGGAAATGCCGTATGGAACACAGCACTGAATCATTTTTGAAGGGAAAAAAAATCGAGTTTTCATTTAAGTTATACCTAAAAAAAAATACGAGAGCGTGATGCAAAGATAAGGAAATTCTCCTTTGGCCACGGTGGGTAAAAGCGCCATCTACAAATTCTCTTATGTGATTCGCGCGAGAACAAAGGGATTTTGACTCTTTGGTACGACCGTATAGGATGAATCGAATTTGGCCGTAATATATTATTTTTATTGTAATATTGCAATTATAAAATTATAATCGCCAATGTTGACGATAGGTCTTTTCAGTTCCCTCTGATTTTTAATTACTGGATTCCACTGCACTTTTTTTTTCTTTTTTAATACAATGTAGCTCCACCTACGGGTTTTATTATCCACATAACTATGCATGCAAAGAAAGATTTTCTTTCTCTTTATTTCTTAAGAAAGTACAGTGTCTTGAGGTTATATATTAATATATATTTAGAATCAAATTCTTTCACTTATCAAACACATCTGCTTTTAAAATTTATTCAAATATTTATGTTTTTTCATCGGTTTACGGTTACGAAGGCAACTTCCTCACTTTCTCAATTATTATTAGAATTTATCAATTATTATTTAGTGAATATTTTCACAAAGTAAAAAAAAAATGTTTCTGAATAGAAAAAAAAATGTCTCATTTGATATAACGAGAGTCGGGAGGAGAAGAGGTATTTTGTATTTTTAAAAAATGACTTTATTCCTCCTTAAATTTTTAAATTGATGTTGCACTAAAAAAAAATTTCTACAGAAAAAGTGCATCAAAAGTAGTCGCCTTTCATAGCCCAAAATCAGTAAAATAATTCAGTATATGTGCTTTTCTCAGCACACTCTTTATATAATTTACAAAATTCTTATCATAATTAGAGATCAAGGGAAATATTTAAATTTCTATAATTAAGAGAAGTCCCCCTGGGATTGTAATCCTGAAAGCTGAAAGAGCCGGCGGCAAGAGGTTTTTATTCAAAAACCTACCATAATTTCCGAATAGTAATCATCAGTTTATTTAATAACAGATTTTTTCGAGATTAAATAAAACAATATTTTATTCAAAATATATACTAGCATTTCCGAATAGTTATTTAATCATGGAAAGTCTGTCATTAAATAAAGTTAAGATTACTATTCTGAAATTATGATAGGTTTTTTGAATGAAAAACATTGGCCGAGGGATCCCGCAGCTTGAAGGATTGCAAAGCAGAAATTTTATGAAGGTTGTATTCCTCTAAAAAAGAAAAGATCATGTTTTCCAATAAATAACAAAATCCACATAAAACGCTTTTCCCTTCTAATATTTATCACTTTCTTTTCTAAAGTTTTTTTTTTTTTTTTTTTTTTTTTTTTTTAAAGTATTGTTTGAATTATAGCTGCATTCAGAGCCAGCTTTAAAGGGGGGGGGAGGGGCAAGGTTGGGCGGAAACCCCGGATGCTAAAAGCTCCGGGACGGAAAATATGTAAAATATTTGGTTAAACCATAAAATACGTCATTCGAAAGGGCGATGAAGAATTCTGCGCCGCGCCTCCTAAAGCTCTCTCTGGGTGCATGTTTTCGCCCTCAATCGTATGCAAACATATCCGTTTAGGTTTCCGATACTGCAAATTCATTCGATGTATCTTCATTGTCTATGTGATAATTAAATTATCTCTTGTGCTATATGTGTATTAATTGAGGATTACCTCTAAATGAATCCTCGAAATTTAGAATCATCAGATGTATGTATACAGCCGAATATTGGAATGGCTTAGGGGGGCGAAGCTTTCATTGGACGAGGGCGCACCGGCCCTAGGGCCGATGGGCCGGCGTGCCAGTCCGAGCCTGCATCCAACATACTGGGCAGTGCAAATCTTTTCACGACCCACTTACACAATAATGTGTAGATATATAGAGGCTTTCCTGTAATCTATTCTAAGAAAAAGATCAAGTTCGGTATAAAGCGCATATACAAAAATAGTAATTGGTATTCTTCATGCGAAAAATTACAATAATATGGTGTAATCATAAAACATTACCATGTTCAGATGCCCAAAAATACTTTGAATGTTTCTGTTTGCAGTATCATGATTGACAGGGTTGTAAATGAACTTAAAATATGAATTGATGTACTGAAATTCGCATCCGATAATTATCATTGCCATATCCCAAACAACAAGATTGGATGTGAACATGGAAATATATTGTATGAAACTCAGTTCAATACTGTATTTTACAGACGTAAATAAAACTGATTTTGAAAGCAAAATCTTGACTTTTCGTAGAACGATGCTATAGAACGGTGATTAATCGGTGACAGTTTAGTGTTCTGAAGAAGGATTGACGCCCTTTTAAAGTTTTTTTTTTTTTTTTGGCGCCCTTTCAAAATTTTCCTCTTTCAATAATTTTTTGAAAACAAAAATGTTTAAAAATATATTTTGGTATAAAATTATTAATTGTATGCATGATTTTATTTATTACATGTGTTATTTTTGGTCCCTTCTCCAACGTGTTATTAATTTGTTGGTTCCTTCCCCTTTTAATGTTTTTGAGGTATCCTCCTCACAGAGAAATCTAATGCTGAATTTACTACTAGTTATGCATTGATGGGGTATACACGTTCTTTTACGATGTTTAATATTCCTCTAAGCGTTAATATTTAACCATTTCAATGATAAATTATGCAACCCCATTTTCAGGGAAGAATGCTTGGCTGTTCAGGAGAATACGTGGCTGTTTTAAGAATGTAGTTTTCATTTTTATCTTTCACTGTTTCTGTGTCTTACATATTGATTTCCATCAGGGAAAAATAAAATAAATTAAATTTTGATTCATCCGAAAATATTCCTTGATATTAATCATTAATAGTGCAATTATTAAAATTTCATCAAAATTTCTTGCCGATCCCAGTCTTAGTTTATTCAATTTCTGTGTCTGTAGTGTTTGTCTTATAGATCTTTTAGCTCTAAATCGCCCTTCATATAAAAGTCGCTGTACTACTTTTGTGAAAACTATGATGCTCGAAAATCTCCTAATTATCTTTTAAGAATGTAGTTTTCATTTTATCTTTCACTGTTTCTACGTCTTACATATTGATTTCCACCAGGGCAAAAATAAATAAATATATAAATGAAATAAAATAAAATATATTTTGATTCGTCCGAAAATATTGCTTGCGATCAATCATTAATAGCCCTATTATTAAAATTTCGTTAAAATTTCTTGCCGATCCCAATCTTAGTTTATTCAATTTCTGTGTCTGTAGTGTTTGTCTTATAGATCTTTTAGCTCTAAATCGCCCTTCATATAAAAGTCGCTGTACTACTTTTGTGATAACTATGATGCTCGAAAATCTCCTAATTATCTTTTAAGAATGTAGTTTTCATTTTATCTTTCACTGTTTCTACGTCTTACATATTGATTTCCACCAGGGCAAAAATAAATAAATATATAAATGAAATAAAATAAAATATATTTTGATTCGTCCGAAAATATTGCTTGCGATCAATCATTAATAGCCCTATTATTAAAATTTCGTTAAAATTTCTTGCCGATCCCAGTCTTAGTTTATTCAATTTCTGTGTCTGTAGTGTTTGTCTTATAGATCTTTTAGCTCTAAATCGCCCTTCATATAAAAGTCGCTGTACTACTTTTGTGAAAACTATGATGCTCGAAAATCTCCTAATTATCTTTTAAGAATGTAGTTTTCATTTTATCTTTCACTGTTTCTACGTCTTACATATTGATTTCCACCAGGGCAAAAATAAATAAATATATAAATGAAATAAAATAAAATATATTTTGATTCGTCCGAAAATATTGCTTGCGATCAATCATTAATAGCCCTATTATTAAAATTTCGTTAAAATTTCTTGCCGATCCCAGTCTTAGTTTATTCAATTTCTGTGTCTGTAGTGTTTGTCTTATAGATCTTTTAGCTCTAAATCGCCCTTCATATAAAAGTCGCTGTACTACTTTTGTGATAACTATGATGCTCGAAAATCTCCTAATTATCTTTTAAGAATGTAGTTTTCATTTTATCTTTCACTGTTTCTACGTCTTACATATTGATTTCCACCAGGGCAAAAATAAATAAATATATAAATGAAATAAAATAAAATATATTTTGATTCGTCCGAAAATATTGCTTGCGATCAATCATTAATAGCCCTATTATTAAAATTTCGTTAAAATTTCTTGCCGATCCCAGTCTTAGTTCATTCAATTTCTGTGTCTGTAGTGTTTGTCTTATAGATCTTTTAGCTCTAAATCGCCCTTCATATAAAAGTCGCTGTTCTACTTTTGTGAAAACTATGATGCTCGAAAATCTCCTAAATCTCTTTTATGTTGAGAACTCATATTAATAGATTTATTTTAAGAACTTTGTTATATGTCGACCAGTAGCCAGTTTTGATTTGAGAACAACATTACAATATCAAAATAAATCTAAGTTTTCCTTGTAAAGGTGTAAATTTTGAAACAGTTAATTTCAAAATTAACGTACGGTGGAAAAAATTGAAAACCAAGAATGGAAAACTAAAATAAATAAAAAAGAAATTTTATTTCCAGATATGTAAAAAAAAATTTCTAAACTTTATTAATAAGACTGATACTTTTAACTTTAAAACTCTATTTGTATATCTGTTTGGTTTTTATAAGTAACACTCCGAAAACCAAATATCAGAAATGATTTTTTGGAATAATACAATCAAATGATTTTGCTACATTTGGAGAAGTTTGGTGCTGCCATCTCCTGAGTATTTTCTGTACAATTTCACTAAGAAGTTCATCAACAAAAGTTTTATTTTAAATAATAGTTAAATATTTAACATATAAATAAAAAATATTTAACATATACTCCTGAAAAAGAAACCATGTATGTGATGTTTAAAAAAAATCAATTAAAAGTCATCAATATATCATATCACATAGAAAAATAACATTTAAGAAAAGCAATTTGCTATGAGATTTAACAGAATTTGAAAGTTTTTTCAAACATTTGACATTTAATCTAAGCGCATATGTTTAAATAGTCATTTTTTAGGTTTTGTATTTATTGAATACGTACATCATTTGTTTAGCTTTACGAAATATTTTGTATCTATGTCAATTAGAAGCCAATGTATTAAGGAATTTGTGAAGCTCTACGCACCGGAAGTAATCATTAAAATAGCAGGAAGTAAGCCTGTAAATCTGTCAAACAATTTTAAACTATCATACTTTTTACCAAATATACTTTTCTCAGACTTTTTCTTAATATTTAAAATAATTCATATTTTATGAGAGTATCTCACAACGAAGAATATAATTTAAATATGGCAACGCTTATTTTGTCGTAATGTTTAAAAATGCATATTATTTTATTTTATTTTGCTTTTTTATCACCTTTCTTATATTTCTCTCTTTTTTAAAATATGATAACTTAAAAATGTTATCATTCTTTTTTTTTTGTTTTCAAACTTCAGATATTTTTCCTTTATAATGTTTCCTCGGGCATGAACTGAAAAAATGGTCATCTATTTATATTTTTTTAAGTTATAGTAAGCCATTTGAATTACGATGGTGTAATAGTATGTGTATGCCACATATCTAGAATTGATTCTTCAAATAGCTCTAAAATGTTTATTTATTGAAGTAGCCTAAAACTTCCAGTTCCCTTCCTAGATAAGTGCGTAAGTGCGTGAGGATTATTTTGACACAAAATTCATTTCATGTAGCACTTTTGAACTTTCTATAAACTTTCTGAGAAATTTTCTATACTTTAAATATTAGTTTTCTAAAACTAATTTAATGTAAATATAAACTTAGCATATGCAATCCAAACACATAATATAAAATTAAAGAATTGATTATTTCTTTTCATGTCATGTTTATTTTTTTTCTTCTTCAAAGTGATCGAATGTATTCGGATACTTTAAGGGGAAAAAAAGAAATCTGATAAATTTCAGATGCACTTCTAACCGTCGAAAGTATTAAACACAAAAATATATTTCAATGATAGATATCAGAAATGATATTGTGTAATATTATAAATAAAATGGCTTTGCTACATATTAAAAAGTTTAGTGCTGCCATCTGTTACATATATTCCTAAATAGAAATCAACAATAGCTTATTTGTTTCTTGTTTCAAATCGGTACTCTGCACAGTGGTTAAGTTTCACTATTTAGTGTGAAAAAAAATTAAATTTTTTATTTTTATTTTTTACTTAGTATTTGGGGTTTTTTCATTAATGAAGCATAAAAAAATCGCAATATGCACACTTATTTGCCTTATATTATCAGAGTATCATTCAGTTAGAAATTTACCGTTCTTCATTTTGTTGCTTTTATCGCAATCTAATATTAACAAAAAGAGTTGCTCCAGTGAATCTATTATATTAAAATTTGACTGTCTGTTTGTATTTTACAACTCCTCCTCCTAGAATATAGAACGCTGTGCGATGAAATTAGCACCAATTATTCGCGTCGTGTGGTTCCGAGGATGTCATATAAAAGTTCATAATTTAAAAATTTAAATTAATTTCCAATATATTATAATTTTTAAACTTTCAAAAACGAAGTTTTTGTAAAGATGGCAACTAAATTACTCCATTTAAAAAAGAAGGGGGGCGGACACAGCATAGCACTTATAGTTCCTCTACAGGGACACTCAAAAGAATTCCGTTACGGTTTATGGAGAAAAATCGTTTGTTGTTTATTTTAATAATGTTACACTATTTCAAACATATTGAAATTGATATATAACGCTAAGGTGCATTACAAGAGGCTTACTATAGAATATTGTGTGCATAGCATTCATCGTTCGTTTACAGGTACACACAAAATAATTCGGTACTGTCTGTTAAAAATAATTGCTACGTAAAAATAAAACTACGTTTTCATTGGCTGAACGCGTTTTTAGATTTACCTCATTTTTTGCCTATTACTTCGTGTGTATAAATTCTATAGATCATATACAGGGCAGCACAAAAGTTCTGTAGTACATTTCCTTTTATTGACGGATATTCTAGAAGGGGAATTTTAAACTGTGCTACGTGTTCCCTAATTGAACTAAAACTTTCCATACTATGTAGTACAAATAAAAATCTATAGATCATATACAAGGTTGCACAAAATAATTGGGATATTTTTTCGAATATTGTTCATAATACCTGAAATTGGGTTTGTAAATACACTGTAAAAAAAAAAAATTCTCAGGTTACTAAAAATTTTTTAGTATATTTGTATTCCACAGATTTTTTTAGTAACCGGTACTAAAAATCGGTACAAAAAGACTAAAAATTTTTTTGTATTCTTACCCAGTTACAAGATAATCTGTAAGAATTACTAGAAAACAGCTAGCAACATTACTAGAAAACAGCTAGCAATGATTCCGATTTTTTAGTACCGGTTACTAAAAAAATCTGTGGAATACAAATATACTAAAAAATTTTTAGTAATTTCTAAAAAATCTGTTAGAAAAACTAAACTTTTTTTAGTAGATCGACCCATTTTTTTTTTACAGTGTATGTTATACGTTTTCCAACTTGTTTACTTAGACATCATCTTTCAACTTATTAAACGGTAAAGATTCAGATTCGTAAAATTATTTTGGAAGTGTTGGAAAGTGTTACAAAATCAATTCTTGACGCATGATTTTTCGTTCTTGTTTTGTTTCTTTTTTACACTTATAAACATAATGGAAGTTAAATTCAAGGTTGCCAGTTTAGACTTTTTAAAAATTTCTGAATTTCCTAATTCAAAACATTTAATTCTGAAAGAAAATCTTTTACTTTATGTAATAACGAAATGTCTGTAATTAAATAAAGCAAAATTATTGTTGGGAATTTTTGGTATGAATTCGGAATTTCTGAATTTTAAAAAAGGCCCTAGTTAGATTTTTCGGTTTTAATTATTCAAATACAATATTCTGGTATTAGAACTTTACAGCAAATTTGTTTTTAAATTTTATCAGTAAATAAATAAAAAATTGCACGGGAAATGTTATTGCAAATGTATTCCTCCAGACTCCTTTATCAATTCCCGTATCTCTACATTATTCTTTTCGTATTTTTGTATCAATTCTTTTATCTATATATTAATAAAAGAAAGATGTTTGTGTGTGTGTGTGAGAAAGGGTCTATTGGCGATAGCTAGGAAAATCTACCGCCCGTAGAGGTATGAAATTTTGGATGAGGCCTAATGCACCTGAAGCTCAATTTTTTCCTTTTTTGTTAATTAAACCAGATATTAATTAAAAACCATAACGACCATTTCTAAATGACGTGAAAAGTGATGCGGCAAAAATCTCGTACGGCAGATGAAGAACCGAGAGTCGGAAAACGTAAAATTTTTACGAAATACGACAAAGCAAAAAAGCAAATAATAATAATAATAATAATAATAATAATAATAATAATAATAATAATAATAATAAATAAAATAAATAACACCTCTTAAATTTCGTACTTTACACTTTCTAACGGTGCAATTGCTTTAAACAATTATCAATATTAACCTTTTCAAAACGTCTTTATTCGTGTGTTTTTCCCGTTTTTGAAGCTCGCATCGGGTTAACTATTTGGAAAACCAGAAAACGAAATATTCCAAGCTATATTTGCGTACTTTTAACTTTCTAACGGTGCAATTCGCTTGGAAAGATATCCATATTAACCCTTTCAAATAAAATTTAAGAGAGCCACTTCAGCAATTTTTCTGAAAATTAAAAAAAAAAAAAAAAAAAAAAATTCATCCGCTTTTATGAATAAAATACGAAAAAAATTCCACTTATAGATAGTACCTTCTCCTTTCTAACGATGTCTTTGATTTAAAAAATATATTAATATTTACTAATTAAAAAAAATCATTTCTGGAACTTCTTTCACTCATTCGCCAGATTTCACCCCCTCTTTCCGCTCTTGAATATTTTCAGAGTTGTTTACGCTTGTGCGATTGCGCTGGGAAACCTAGATCTTTAACAGAAGGAGATATTATTTCGAGATTAAAAGAGAGAGAGTGAGATGGGGGAGGGGGGGGATTTTAATTAGGTTTTCACAGGAACTTTTGGTCCGAATTAAAATTTTAATCTTTTTAAACGTCAGAGATTAAATCGTTAATCTTTATAACTGTGTCTACTTAACCTTTTGGTTACGGTATAGAACTGTCAACTATTTTTATGTTCACTCGTACCACAAATTACAAGTAAATTTGCTTGTGGTAGATTTCTTTTGAAAGTATCCTAGTATAAGTGTATGGCAGAGATTATTATTTTTTTTTAAGTGGTGTGAATAGAATAAAGAAATAGTCCCTGGGACGACATATGTCCCTACCCATTTAATTTAAAAATAAAAAATCATACAAGTTCAAGGGTGTGCTACTAAGGGCAGTGAAGCACCCAACATTAGGTTCGACTGGAAAGATTTTCATTTAAATATATAAATTTACTCAACACTGATTTTATGTATGTTTAAGTTTATTGCCATGGTTCCGTGCGTGTCCCAGTCTTTAATTTAAAAATATAAAATCTAAACAGACCGGAGCGTGCATACACTGTAAAAAAATTTGGTCAAAAATTGCTGTACATATACTGGCAACTTTGTGACCAGTAAATGTACCGTAATTTAACTGGACGGTATATGTCTCGTAAAATATTTAAAGTGTATGTACCGGCTACACTCCCCCTTTCTCCTGAGGGCTGCACGCATTACGTAACAAGAGCAAGAGCTTCACTTCAGGGGTTGCCGTACACCGAGGCAGGGCTACCAGCTTTTTCCTTACCGAAAAATAATTATTTTACGGTATAAATAGCGATTTTTTACTGAAAAACAATCATTTTACGGTATAAATACCGTTTATAATAAAAATAGCACATATACGGTTACTTAATATACCTTAGACGTACGGTACTCATACCGTAAAGTAATTTACTGTACATCTACTGAAATATTACAATCTTTTTTTACAGTGTAGCATGCTCGTTGTACGCTACCGAAAGCGGCGGGGCCTCCCAACTCTAGGTTCGTATGCATAGATTTTCATTTAAAAATATAAAATCATACAAATTCGAAGGGTACGCTAGCGAAGGCGGTGGAGCTAACAACATCGGGTTCGTTTGGGAAGATTTTCGTTTAAAAATATAAAATATTTCAAAACTGATTGTAGGTATATTTAAGGTTATTATCCCGAACGCGGACAGTGTCGCGTGTGTCAGTTAGTTTATAAAGAAAATAACGGAACCTACGGAACATCTTGCGCTGTTATCCGTACAAGATAACTCATGTGCAGGAGTGGCTACCTGCTGACCAGGAAGCACGTCAATCTTTTGCACTACAATTTCTTGCCCAGATGGAAGTGGACAACGGATGGCCATGTAACATTTTTTAGTCTAACTAAGCCCACTTTCATTTGCAAGGTTCTGTAAATACGCAAAATTGCAGGATATGGGCGACCGAGAATCCATCCCAGCTACAGCCATTATCTCTTCAGTCTGAAAGGTCACTGTGTGGTGCGGAATAACGACAGCGTTTATCGTCGGTCGGTTTTTTTCGAGGAAATCACACCTGCGGGTCCCGTTACCTGCACCGTTACTGGCAAGCGGTATGAAGCACTTTTACGTAACCATGTTCTTCCGGCACTTCAGCAGCGTCAGTGTGCGGATCGCGCAATATTCATGCAAGATGGCGCTCCTCCGCACATTGCTACTCCTGTGAAGCAGCTACTGAGTGCTAATTTCGGAGATGATAGGATCGTAAGCCGCCTTTTTCGAACAACGTGGTCTCCACGTTCCCCCGACTTAAAACCGTGTGATTTCTGGCTTTGGGGGGTACCTGAAGAATGTTGTTTACAGCGGGCGGAATCAGAATGTAGCCGACTTGAAGGCAAGCATCACACACCACACCCATTACATCGGTACAGATACCCTCCGATCTTTTGTGGAGCATGCCGTTTTGCGCTTTCAATTAGTAGCGGAACAAGGTGGAGGGCATACCGAACAACTTATGCCTTAATCATCAGTAAGGTGTTTGTTCCATGAAGCTCTTTTTTTTCATTTTTTTTCATTATCGTTGTTGTCGCTGTAAACACGTATTCTTGTCTTTTCGCTAATAAAGTTTTAGTAAATCCTTGAACTCTATTTTTTCCCTTTTGGCTAACAACATTCCTGTGTTTAACGAATACAAATTTGGTCTTTCCCCTGACATTACCCTGACAGCGCCATATATCGACACATTTTGGAACTATATTTTTCATTCGCCAAACAAAATGCCATTGCCTCACGATAGTTCTGCTGAAATATCAAGTCATTCTGACCAGTAGTTTTAAAATTATTGATTTTTGAAATCGTAACTTTAATTATAATCACCCGGTATATTAATTCATACATATATGTGTGTATATATATATGTGTGTGTAGATATAAGTGTATATATATGTGTGTGTGTAGATATATATGTGTGTGTGGGTATATGTATATATATCACTGGCGCCCGGCTAACCGAAAAGTACCCAATTTTCTATCTTAACTTTGTAACTGATTTGTAATATTTTAAAAATTGTCTATTTATTGTACTTGGGTCTAGGACCTAATAACCACTCAAATTAACTTATCAAAAGATTTATTTTCATAATATATTTGTACACTTAAGTTAGCTAAAATGTTAAATGGAACTACGTAGAACTACTAAGTTGTGTAAATCAGTTACTTTTAATTTTATAAACAAAGCACACTCACTTCTAACTAAATGTATCCAGATTTCATTCAGTTTATTACAGTATTTCTTTCAAAATCATTTTTTAAACTGTTTATCGTCTGCTTCTTTTTTTTCTAAAGATCATTTGACTCTTTTCGATTTGGAAGTACAAATTCATTCAAATATGCCAGAATATTTCCATTACAGTAGGATAGACATTCGTTGTTAGGGTTTTTTTTCTCTTCACAACAAGTTCAATACCATCATATTAATTCTAGCTTCACCAATTATGAAACGCATATCGAAACGTTTAATGCAGACCACTTCTGTTGAAATGTAAGTAAAATGATCACAAGGTAATTTTCGTAGGTAAAATTTTTTCTTTTCATTATCAGTAGCGAATTTGAAGACTTAGATTAGAAACTAGGAGCACAACATTTTCTTCTCATTATATTTTATAGATATAATCTACACTTTCTTTAATAATTATAATCAATAATTATTGATAGCGTTATAATCTAAATACACTGAAAAATATTATTAATTACTATATAAAACAATAAATAAAATCAAAATACTATCGTAAACAATCCGTACAAACGAACAAAGTACATGAAAAATTTTAAGTTAGTATGGATCACTGTTTTGACGTCAGCAGGTTGAGACGTCTCTTGTAGCAGGCCCAGTTCAGAAAACACACAGCGTCAACTCGGAGGCCCCGCCCAAATTAGTTGCTACATTTAAGTACTTTTGTACTGATGATTTTGTGATTTTTTCTGAAGATTTTTCAGAGATTTCAGGGTACTATGCTATCAATAATCAACATCTATCCCCCCCCCCCTTACCGAGCACTTCCTCCGTCCCTGCTTAAATCAGTGCCAAATTAGTTTCAAAATACCAGGGTTCGCACGCTATTAAGCCACGCCCCATTTTGTAAGGATTCTTCCACCAGTAATCGCATAAAACTATCTTCTAGCTAATGAATCGTTAATTCATTAGGAAAAAAATGATTTTTCTGGAATACTGGTGGTAGTGTCCTTACAAAAAGGAGCGTGACTTAAGAGCGTGCGAACCCTGTAAATTTGTTTCGAAAAATGTGTCCCAAAATAAGTGCTATTTTTGTGGAAAGTAAAAAATGAAAATGAAAATACCAAGTTGTGATAATTTTAATCGCAAATAAAACAATTTTAATTGATATTTACGGAATTTCTTGCACAAAATATAGCTTCGGGATTACACGGCAGGTTTCGCGGAAGAAGATTTTTACGACGAAGTTTTTCCTTATTGAGGTGTTTTATTTTGTACGAGTTGCCTCTGCCTGACATCAGAATGTTTTCCGTACATGTTTCTAAAGTTAAAAATACATTGTCAAGCTTTTCTACTTTTATGTTTTGAAAAGCGATTTCAACAACATCAGTTAAGTTGTCAAATTATTTGTGGACATTTGATGTTGCAATGACTGTATTGCGTTAAAAAAAAAACCCGAGATGAAGTACATTTAAATCCGGACTATTTGGAAGTTGCCATTGTAGTTGCGAATTCCATCCATCTTTTAAACATTCTTCTGTGATACTAGGATTTTCAACTGCCAAATGAGGCTTGGCATTGTCCTGTTTTCGATTTTTCACTTCTTATTATTTTTTTTTTTTACGTATAGCCGGCAAAACTTTTGCTATAATCATTTTTCGGGTTTCTTCTTTGTTAACAATTTCTACAACTTTTGTCATCGCGATTTTTACAGTTTATTTTTGCATTTTCTGAATAAACAAAAGGCCAAACTTCAATTTTTCCATCAAACATTACGTTTCTATTCGAGTCCCTTCTTCGTCTTGCCACCACTGCCATAAACATTACTTTGGTAATAAACCTTTTGCTTTTTCAGCGCCTCAAAAGTTTAGATTCATCTATGGTGATGTAAAACGAGTTACTGTTTTTCGTAATATAAAACCATTTTTCATCGATATGAATACGATACAACACTTTGAACACGCATGTAAAATATTTTTCTACCTCTGCTCTGAAAATTTCGAATCGATATCTTAATTAGTTTTGTTAACTTTCCCTAATTAGTAAAAATTCTCAATTTACTTCTTTTACTTTCGGAATTGCACTTGGTTCGGTCGATCTGCGAAAACAGATCTCTTTTTAGTTCAGTTTTTAATGAATGTCACTTCCCTGTCTTTCTTCGATTTTTTTCTAAAAATATCTCTGTTGCCAATTAGTTTTTAACTAACAAGAAGAAAAATTATCATCCGATTTTTAGAAAAATGTAACTACTGATGTAAAATATTTTTCCTACTTATGCTTTGAAATTTTTAAATCGATTTCTTAATTAGTTTACTTAATTTTCGGTGATTAGTAAAAATTCTTCTTATTTCTTTCCGCTTTGACATCAGGTTCAGATATGCGTGGTTTTGCCATTATATATATATATATATATATATATATATATATATATATATATGTATGTTTATTTACACGAAATATTTTTATTTATACCAAATATTTTTTTTTATAATATTTATACGAAAATTACAATTCCTTTGTCTAAAATTTTTCATATGTGCCAATATAATATATATGAATTCCAGAATTGTGTGACGGGTATAATATATAACTATTTACAAATATATGTTCAAAAATACATAAATAACACACGATGGCAATGTATGGGGCGGAGCTACTCAATTCTATATTCGGAGAATTTTTCTAATAACGTCAACTGACTATGTGTTAACTGCTATATTTTTGATTTAAATAAACATGTAGGATGTTATTCTCAACGCTTTCGATATCGAAAATTGGCATTCGTGTTACATACTACATTAAAAAAAAAAAAATCCAATGGAAACCAACAACATTCTTCTTTTTCGAAATGTAACGACAGTTATCATGGTCAGATTAATTGAAACAGTTCTTTGAACTACTTTAAATGAAGTGAATTGGAGTAAATCAGAGGTTTTATCATTTTAAACTTAGTCAAATAAGGATATTATATACTCCAAGCATTTGGGTCAATTATGTTCATTTGTTTCTCAGATGTTGCCTACTTTAGGTATTCTAGCCATTTAATTTAATTTTTTTTTTTTTTTTTTTTACATTTGCATCTCGCAATTTTTGTTAATTTAATCGCAGATTTTTGTGGTTAATTGAGGCAAAGATAACTTTAGTGTGTAATTGGTAGATATTTCGATTAAAAATAATTACCCAATCTGGTAACACTGGATGATGCTTTGTAGTTAACAATTTATTTTCTTAATTTTAAGATTTATTATTATTTTTTTATATAAGATTTTATTTTTCAATACAATAAAAATATTTATCTAAATAAACTCCTAGAACAAATTCCACAAAATTAAAATGTATTGTCAAGATACAGCTAAATTTTTACAAATATATTTTTAAACGAAAAAAAAAAAAAAAACATATTTTTTAGGGAGGAGCTACTCAGTTTCAGAGTGTAAAGTTTCTAGATAAAGTGATTTTTAAGGGGGGGGGGGGGGGAATTCTGTTGACAATGTATTCATGTATTACTTTATATTATATAAAGTACAGTAAAAATGCAAAAATTAACATTACTTAATGTTTATCACTGTTACATTCAATTGAAACCTACATACATTCACTTTTTGAACAGTGTAGAAAGATTTTCTGCCTCCCTTACAGATTTTGATAAATATCTTCTGTAAATAAGATACTACGTTGTTGCTGCAAAATTGGAGCAGCAGCCTATTGTGCTCATGCAATTAGCTCACTCGCAGTAATGCTTTAGGATTGCAGAAACACCGGTAGTATTAGGATTATATCCTATGAATCAAAGTTAGCTTTGCTTTAGAAAATGCGGCGAAGGTACTTACTTGTATTTTCAAGATATTGGATACATTTTTAACGAAATATATATTTATAGAATGATCTTCCTTCATGATTTCCGCCAAATACGATACTGCCTTACGGTATTTCTAGAAAAATATAATTTTAAAAAAAAATGTCAGTTCGCATTTAAAATGTATTACTTTATTTTGTGTAAAGCACATAAATTACACATAAAATAAACATACTGTTTCTGCTGATGTATGTACAAAAAACACAAAAATAATCAATACACAAAAATAAACACATTGTTACTATTAAGAACTATTGAAAAATATTTGTACTTCTCTTTCGGTGTTTTAAGGGGAAATCTCGTAGGTCCAGTGTCGATAATTTAATAAAGGGAAGTTTTTCACGCACCTAGCTATTTAGTTCAACATCGGTTACATCGAAGCATGTTGTCGTTTTCCTTGACAAAAATGTTATTACTTACTGTAGTATCCGACACAAATGCCATTTTTCATTTTTATCCAAGCGGTATCGAAAGCTTTGATATTTACACCCTATATGTTTATTTAAATCTAAAAATAGCAGTTAACGCATTGTCAGTTGATTTTATTAGAAAAAAGCTTTGATATTTACACCCTATATGTTTATTTAAATCTAAAAATAGCAGTTAACGTATTGTCAGTTGATTTTATTAGAAAAAAGCTTTGATATTTACACCCTATATGTTTATTTAAATCTAAAAATAGCAGTTAACGCATTGTCAGTTGATTTTATTAGAAAAATTCTCCGAAAGTCAAATTTGGTTAGCCCCGCCTAAAATATCGCATTCATATGATTTTTATGCATTTTTGTACACACATTTCTGAAGATTTATATGTTATTCCCATCACACAATTTCGGAATTCATATATATTATACGGGCACACAAGAAATTTTTTTGACAATAATAATATTAAAAATAAATAAATAAATAAATAATAAAAAATAAAAATAATGCTATTTTTCGTATAAATATACGATAGGATTTTTATTTTAAAAAACACTTGTATCTTTATTTTATTTAGTTTTTATTAACATAAAATTATAAAAGTAATCTCAGTTATGCATTTTTAGTATATCTAATTCCTGTGTTAATGGCACAAAATGCGGTGCAGTAGTTTTTGAGAATTTTTTTTCTTTTTTTTAAAAAAATATTTTTATTTCATAAAATATCAATATTTATAAGATGATAATAGGAAACATTTACTATCAGATATCCAGGTGAGTCGGGGGGGGGGGAAATCAGGAAAATTGATTGAAAGACATGTTGTCCATGCTTATCGGCTATACCCATCGGAATTTTTCTTATAAAATATTTGCGTGTTTCACTTAACTGATATTTCATGCTCATGGTATAAAAATTAAAAATATCCTTTCTTATTTACTAAGCAATAATTTAATAGAGAGGAAAAATATATGAGATCATTTAAATATTTTTCTAATTTCTAAATGTATGAAATATAAAATGTGTTATTGCGTTTTTAAAAATAACATTTTTCTCTATTTCAAAAATGTTTTATTTTAAATCATTCAACTATAATATTGAACATATAAGTTAATAGCATTATAATAACCTAAACCTAAATTATGAAATGACGATAAATATAAAGATTTTATTTAAAAGTCATTATAATATTTTTAAGCAAAAGAAAAAAACTCAATACCTTTAATTCCCCCCCCCCTTTTTTTTATGGTTTCTTTCAGCCAGCGTGAACAAAAACTACGTCATCACTGGTGACTTCTTGTACCACTCTGTCCGAAGAACCAGGTCATAGCCTCTATAGCGATTATTATCAAGCGCCTTCAGAAATCTCTCACCTCCTAATAACATTTTCATTCAAACATTGACAAACGTTTTAAAAAGTGAAATTTTATTAGATCTTCTTTTGAAAATACTTGGAAATAAAAAAAAAAAAAACTACTCTTCCAGTATGACAAAACAAAGAAAGCGGGATTGAATATGAAGGTTCACCAAAATCAGGATAAAAATATTAGACTCCCACCGGTAAATATCAGTAATCATATATTTAATCATTATACATCCATCTTTACAAATAATACTTATACTTATCGTATCACTTCGTTCAAATAACGAGTGAGCGCCCTTGCGGCATTAAGTTCTCCTCGTTGAATTTTAGAATGAATCATACTCGTGATACAAGATACAAATACAACGCAACCATCTAGGGAAAGCCTGTAATATATTTTAGCGTCTCGCTGTAGCTCCGTCAAAGAACATAGATACGGTGTAAATATTCTTAGGCTCCGCCCCCTACGAAGAAATATGTCTGGTATGCAATCGAATCTAAATTTGGCTACGTATTGCTAGTTTGGTCAAGAATAAGAAATCTTAGCATGTCTAAAACGGTTTGCCGAATTTCTTTCGTATTTTAGTAAATAATATCAATTCAGTCACTTATTTCTTCTATAGGAGTATAGTAAACAATCCTCAAAATTTATGATTGGCTCCTGATTGCCCCCCTCCCAGGGGCGTAAATCCTGGGGGGGGTGTAACACCCCCCCCCCTCGAAAAAGTCAGTCGGAAAATTGTATTGTAATGGTATTAGCCTATAAAAACTTATTAATTGGAAAAACGAAAAAATCAGTCGAAAAAAGTACGTTTACTCGGGAAAAATGGTATTAACCTATAAAAATGTATCAATTGGAAAAACTAAAAAAAATCAGTCGGAAAATTCCCGTTTAATCGGAAAAAAGTTCGTTTAGTCGGAAAAAAAATGGTATTAACCTATAAAAACTTATTCATTGGAAAAACGAAAAATTCCCGTTCGATCGGAAATTAGTATGTTTATTTGAAAAAAAAATGGTATTAACCTATAAAAACTTATGAATTGGAGTAATGTTTTTGTAATTTTTAATTAAATGAGAAAAACAAATTAGGTCGAAGAAAACCTATAGAATTTTATTCTTAGTCGGATTTCTTATTTTTATTTTTTGTTGATTTTAATTAGAAAAATAAGAAAAACTATTTAGAACGAAGAAAACCTATATAAATTTATTCTTAGTTGGATATAATACGGATTTCCTTTTTTTTTTGATAAAAGTATACAGAAAAACTTTGATTTGCCGAATATTGGGAAAACTCAAAAACCTTGATATGACGAGTAAGATATTTATATTCATATTCCAGGATACCTATTCCAGGACCGAATTTTTTTCTGTGCCCTTTTACTTCGAGATATCAAGATTCAGCTGTATTTATTTATAATCGGAAAGCTTTTAGTTTAGACTGGAAATTTTAAGATATACTGACTGAAGTGAAGAAACTTCCATTTTGTATCTAACTTTAAATTTAGTTAGAGATGTGTATCACAGAATTCAGGTGATATCCCATTAAAATTCAAAACTGAATTGCAAATATTTAGTACTTTTCCGTATCAAAATCCGGATATCTTCCACTCTGCAGGAATTTTACCTTTAATAAGAAAATAAGTATGGTTTTATTTTTTGTACTAACTAATTTTGTATTTTCTTCTTATTTTATTTAAAAAAGATGTGATTTTTTTTTTTTTTACTTTTTTACGTAATTTTAGATTGATTTAAAAATGTGTTTCAAGAAATTTATACGATACAGGATGAAAATTGAAAACACCCAAAATACTTTAAATTTTTATCTCGAAATAATCTGGATAGTTTACAATCTATCTGAGTTTACTTATATCAGAAATAATAAGTTTCTTTTCTTTTTCCTTAACCAATTGTATTCGATTTTTTTTATATATATTATTATTACTACATTTTGTTTAGTCGGAAAAACAGGTACGACACCAAATT